>CM076575.1:703897511-704006223 GCA_034641835.2 Pinus albicaulis
CGTAAGATAGTCATATACTCCATCACAATTAGGAGGGGTAGCATGAGTGACGTGCCTCCAAAGCCCAAGGTCTTTGTTCCAACCTCGATGGTATGATTCTTAATTATGGGCCCACAATTAGGTGGGCCCATAATAATATACAATTATGGTATGATTCTTAATTAGGTGGCTAGACTTGGCCACCTAAAATAATATACAATAAAGTGACTAGGTCATCTGTTAAACTATACAACTACGTCTTCCCATTGGTATTAATACGTCTTTTCTAGAATTGTAATTCTCTGATCTTTCGAAATTCATCATAATGTGCTCGCCTGTGCTCTTGGAAACTCAATTTTTTTCTATAAGATTCAGAATCTGATAAAAATTTAAAACAACAATATAATTAAACAGGAAATCTAATGTTTCTAGACAATCCATGAATAGTAAAAACGTTACATGATTAAATACGTGAGGAATGAAATACTTTGCAAGTATATTAAGACCATCTTAAACGTCAATGCCTTTTAAGAGGAGGTGTCACTAAGAAAAACTTTAGCAGTAGAAAATGATTACAAAATTTGATATCAGCTAAAGATCACAATAGAAACAAGGGAAATGGAAACCTTGGAAATCCCAACTACGGATTTTTCATGATCAATGAAATCTCATGCAAAGAGGAGGTGTCACTAAGAAAAAATTTAGCAGTAGAAAATGATTACAAAATTTGATATCAGCTAAATATTACAATAGAAACAAGTGAAATGGAAACCTTGGGAAATCCCAACTATGGATTTTTCATGATCAATGAAATCTAATGCAAATGATAGCTTCGATGTTAAGAATTTACCTTCCTTTATGTTCAATAAGAAGGTCATGGTTAGGCAGAGAAGTATTACGTTGTTTAAGAATACATAGCATACATGCATTAATATCCTAATATGCATAGTGATAGTAAGAGTTTCCTTTAGACAAAATTGAGAAGGGAAGTTCATGAAACATTTTCTCTCCAATCAAGCAACAAAATTTGAATTAAGACCTAAGAAAGCCCAATTGTGGCCAATCAACTTCAAAATTCCCTGAAGTTTGCAGGTTTGAATGATCTACAAGTCTAGGATGTGCTCTTGGTTGTTCCCTCAAACTGCCTTCACAAACAACAAGAAAGATATAGAGATTTTAAATTTACCATTCTGTAATCAATCTTCACCCTTAAAGTTCAATATTTGAGATGAGATTACTAACAGTGACTTATACAAGTGAATTGCACTATGTAAATACAAGAGGAAGCAAGATGCAAGATGCACAAGACACCAAAAATTACAAGAGCAGCCCATTATCACTTGCATATGAGGAAAAAATGAAATATATGAAATCCTTAAGGTATGAGAATGACTTATTATTAATTTTAAATGCTTCTTAAGGTATTTCATTACTATTGCAACACGTATATCAAACTCAGAAAATTATACATCAGACCTTGAAAATCACTTAAAACGCCTTAAGACCAATGACACAAGTATTTCTAGTTACTTGAGATTAAGTGTGAAATGAGTATAGACTTATGCCAATGTATTTTAGAGCTTACTAAGGTGTTTGGATCAGATTTATGCTACTGTAAATGAGATTCTTCAGATCTGATTGTAAAAACAGTGAGGAGAGTATGAGGAAAGAGAGAAAACCCTTAGGCCTAGAGGCCTAGTTTGATGGCTAGTTGATCTTCCAATGGACGAGGACTCTATCAAACACCTTCAACACAGTTATTAGCCCTTAAGTGAAATAGATCAGCCCTCTAGTGACTTTGTTCTTCATTTCAGCAAAAAATTATGTAATAAACAAGAAGAAATTAATGGCACAATTGCAATAGGATTAAAACACACCAAGAGACTCAAAATTTAACCTTGGAAAAACTTCCAAGAATGATGTTAAATTGATACAAAACTTGTTCCTTAATTGGTCACATAATGATACAATTATAGAGGATTAAATCACTACAGAACTTCAAATTACTATGGTTTGGACTTCAAACTTATACAACAAACCCCTTACTTCCTCTATTTTGTGTCTATTTCTTTCGTGATCTTTACTTGGTTATGGAAGTTGTGTCCCCTTATTGGTTAAATGGTCATAAGAAGGAAGTCCTGATTGGTTGGGGATTACACAGTTGCACCCCTGCTATCATATGTATGCCCTCAATGAGAATAAGAACCCCCACCTTGCAAATTGAGTTAACATCACAAGTGAATGTATGATTGCTAGTATTTTTTGTCATACTTGTCCCCTTTTTTGGAATAGTCATCGTCTTTGGAGGATTTTTTGATTCACTGTTTTTTATAGGGACATCATATGCAGCTCACTTCAAGATTTTCTTGAGATGCAAGAAAATTTACATGCGGGAGTTGGACTGATATGCAAGCAAGGTGATAAGAGCTTATGTTGTGGTTGGGTGATGATTATACCACCTATATTTAGTTTGTTCTAGGGGTTATCTTTTCAAGATGAGGTGATTTTACATAACACATATTTTTTCCATTTGGTCTATTGTTATGTTTGGCAAGAGAAAAGCTACAATTTGATTATTCACTCTTCTTCAACTTCTAAGATTTCTTGTTTTTCTCCTACTAGTTTGCTGAGTTTGTAGCAACAGTTTGATAGCTTGAGAGGTTAACAAGATCTTGAGTAGTCACTGTGACCTATGCCCCTACCAACTACTTGGGGTAGATATGTCTTGTTTCCTGCTAGAAATATCCAGTGGCATCTCTGAGATGTTTTATTGTCGAGAATTCCAGATTTTCTCTTTGCTTATGAAATTTGTTTTTAGGGCTTCTAATTAGCAAGACATAATCTTGTATTACGTTTCTAATTTTCTTCTCTTCCCTTTTCTCCATTCAATTGGACCTTCCTTAGAGGATTACATCTTTCTTCCTAGTGTTCCCAGTGGATTGGAAAATATTTGGAGAATCAAAGATACTTGTGACACTGGTTTTAATTAGGTCCACCTCCTAAGATCAGAAATGTTTGCCTTTCTACATATGTGAGGCATTACAATGGACAATTGACCTTACAAGATTTATGTAGATCTTGTTTCACCAAATTGATCTCCTCCTTCTAGCCTATCTCGGTAATTGGAGGTGCTAAACACTATATATATTCCATAGCCCCAAACATAGATGATATTAGGCTAGTCAAATATCTGCATTGCCCCCTTCTATTGGTATTAAACTACATTCACGAGGCCACAAAAATGTATCTGCTTTTAGTGCATAGTTGTGCCCATATCAAGCAACCAATTTCCATCACTAGATTTTTCTCTCTGGCCTCAAATGTTAGGAGGAGTTCAACTGATCACCACCACATTGCTCCTCCCATGATGCCCTGGCTAAATCTTCAGAGTCAGGAATTCTATACAGGAAATTATTTTTTTTCTTTGAATTGATACCTTGGTGATGGAGATGAGGATGGCTCTACTCCCTCCTCTACATCTTACCTCTATATCTGGTATGGAGTATTGATTTCTACAATTTAAATTTTTCCTTCTAGATTCACCTTTTCTTTTAGTATCACTTGTATCTCTTTATCTTTTAGCTTTCAAGAATCAAGAGCAGTCTGGGCACTTCCACAGTATTTATATGTCTCATTGTATTTTCTAGTCCCATTGGATTACTGTTTACTATATCTTATCTTCCCCCTACAAATTTTTTTAACAAAATAATTATGGTTCAGGTTTGATATGATGTTGATTGTGTTCTTAGTCACTGCATTTGTTTTTTTTTCGGAGAGGGGTGGGGGGTGTGGATTAAAAAAATTAAATTCATTAAATCTCATGCACTATTGAATTTAATGGAAAATTAAATCAGCCAAGCAGGTTTTTATATAAAATTTGTGAAAAAATCATCAAGATTAATTTTTATTTGTTTAAAAAAATATATAATAATATATGTATATATTTATGTGTGTGCATGCATTTATGTATGTATCTATGAGCATGTTTTTGAAAAATATATGATGGTTAACATGTTTTAGTCTTGAGACATTTTTGGATCAAAGTTGAAGTTATAAAAAATATTTGTGTCTTTTGTTGGAATATATGGAGTTTATCAAAATATTCTTAATTCATTTTCCAAATGTAATGGGAAATGCTATCATATTTTTTGTCCCTAGCCCCTCGTCTAACACTTGGCCCTCACACAACTTGAGAAGTCTGATATCTGAAGGTTGAATAGTGTCTTTTAAAATGAACAACAAATGTTTGCAAATGATTCTTCCTCCTTTCTTCCTTGAGAGACCTTCCTTAAATAGATTCATGGAGGAGGCTAGAGGATGGTTGTAGATCTCTCGAACTTAAGGAACTTGAGTCTAATAAGTTCAAAATATCCTAGTGCAAGAGAACCAATTCATTTAGTGTTCATTTCCTCAACTCATTCAATGTTGGTCTATGCAATGGGTCGTTAGTCAGATTCAAGGGTGGAAAATAGAGTTGTAACAATATCCCCTAATGTGTGAGGTAAGAAGAGGAACCAATGTTCGAAACACATTGTAATAAACATAAGTTATGAGGAATTCCAAGGAAAGAGCTAAAGATCAAGGAACTATTGAGTACTTGCAATCGATTGTCAACTAATAGATAGGCATACTAATGCTTAGAAGAGAAACAAAGCATGGCTGCCAACATAATACACTGTGAGTCCATGTATTAATTTTCAGGATCATGGCCATGAAAAAAGTACACAGCAGGTCCATGTCACGAAAATGATCATAGCCATGAGCAAATGCAATGTGGATATGTCATAATATACATCAAGAAGACAACTAATACCAATGGGAAGACATAGTAATCGTAAGATAGTGATATACTCCATCACAACTTAGGAGGGGTAGCATGAGTGACGTGCCTCCAAAGCCCAAGGTCTTTGTTCCAACCCCGATGGTATGATTCTACATCATGTGAATGGATAAAAGATTGGCATAAAACAATGTATCAAGTATTAACACTTAGTGTTATTCTTGCCTCTCCAAAACGGGAACTAAAAATTTGTTGATCCACACTTAGAAGTTGAGAAATCTCAACTTGAGATCCTAAATATTGGGGATAAAAAACATGAATGGAATCCCCATCAAAATCTGCACCAAGTGGCCACCATATTATAGGCTTAATAATCATTGTAGATCCCAAATGTACGTATGATTATAATCCATGTAATGAATGTTTGTGGACACTTGGATGACCATTAATCAAAACAAAATTCTTATCATGCAAATCTATTTAAGCTAATCTCTAGGAAAAGTTTTCCTCCCTTGAAACATTTCAAGCCCTAAGAAGGCAAGTTGTTGAACCACTTTCTTAGCAGATCTTGCATCTCCGCTATCATTTCCTAGCTCATTCATAAATATATTTCTTTGAGAATCACAATGAGCAAGAACCAAATAATCCAAACATGCACTAAAAGCATCTAAGAATAAAAAATTCATTCAAAAAAATTTCAATTGAATTCAAGCACTTCACTATAAATTTAGAAATTATTTCAGTTTTCATTTTGTGTTTTCAAGTTAGATATTGTTTTCAAGTTTTCACATTTCTAGTTTTATTTCAATGTGGCAAACTAATCGTGGAAGTACAGGAACAACCCCGAGACAGGATGATCGTGGAAAAGGGCCAGCCGAAGAACATGTAAACTGCCAACATTTCTCTATTTTCAGTTATTTACATAATTGAAATAATGTTAATTTTGTTCAAATATGCAGACGCCTAGCCATGGTGCGCCTGATGGTTCCCTCAACGAGGAATATTTTTCTTCATCCCCATGTCCATTGTTGTTGCTGCAAAAAAAGGCGCGAAAAGCAAAGTTGGAACTTGAGCGTTTGGTAGACGTTACGCCTCAAACACCTGAATTAGCAATGAGGATAACACAACTTATGACCCAGCTAGAAACATATAAGGTAATAATAAAAAATCAAAAGGATATTTTTTTTGTTCTGCATGAGATCAATTGTGATAGTTTGATTTTTAATTTTTACATTAACTAAACTAACAAAAGAATTATTTTCTATGTAGCGTTATCTGACACTTGTTGCCCCCGGTGTTGGTGATAGTGGGACACAAAGTCAAGATATTGCCGAGCGACCCTTTCGTACACCTTCTACACCTTTAGGTGGCAGCCAAGAAATGCACCCTGCCCAAGAAGACATGCAGCCAACTGTTGAACGTGTTGGCAGTGATGAGGCTGGTATGGCCAACTATATTACTGTGTTTCCTGGAGCTACACGTGTCATCTCCACGGGGACCATTGATGGCACATTTTTGGTGAATGATGAAGGTGTTCCTATAAAGCACATACAACTCCCGGGTAAGTTTTAATATTTTAACTATTTCATGTACTCTATCTAAAACATATGCTATCATGATTTTTATTTTTAAATTAATGATAATATCTTTTTTCTATGTAGGAAACAATGAGTTCTACAGGTTTTTGGAGAGAAAGGCGTTGATAATTTTTGGCCCAACCATACGCATAAGGTGGAATTCCCAGAATTTTGACCTGAAAAAATAACTTCTAGATTATCTAGAAGCCCTTTTTGGGGTGGGCACATTTGATAGAACAGTGGTGGCTCGAGTAGTTGGAAAATATTTGAAATATACCAGGGACACCTATAGGACGCAATTGAAAATTAACTCTAGATACAAGCATCCTCTCATAGTTCCAGAGAGGGAGTGGAGAGCACTCATCGATGACAGAAAAGAGAAAAGGGCCAAGAAAGAAGGAAAAATGCTAACTGGACCTGCAAGGTAAATTACAACTTTAATTCAATAGCTTTAATTTTCTCTATGTCTAAAATAAAAGTGTGCTACGTCATATCTGACTTCAAGCTTTTGATGATAGGTTGCCTGACACCTCGAAGGAAACCAAAGCTAGGATTGAAAAAAAAGGCCATCACAATCTAGGCCAGGGAAGCTACTTGAAATTAGCCGCAAGAATTGTAGTAGCTAAACATCTTATAATTAATTGTATCGTCTTCCAACATTTTTGTAATCCCATAAAATAACATTAAAAATACACACTCATATGTAATGTAGGGTGATGAATTTGGAACGGAAACCACAGAGGAAGACAGAGAGATCACTTTCCGTTCTGGCTATCAAGCCATAGTTGAACATTGTAGAAGCTTAGGATAGGTCCCAAGATTCAGAATGTCTGATAAGGTAAAACGTTAACCTTTCAATATGTTTGTTTTCGTCCATAAAATTAATGTCTAACAACTTTGTTTAAATGAGGGGAGAAACACTTTCAACGAGCCAAATAACCCAGTTTTCGAGCAGTGCGTTGAGAGTGAAATATTTCCAGAAGTACATGGTCCTCATGTGCAACCTGATCATTGTAGTGGGGACCAAGCCAGAAATGCTACTATCAGTGAGGGCCATGACGGTAATTAATTTCCACTTATAATTTTTTCTAATTATACCTTTATGGTTGTTTCCTTATAATTTTTTTTGTTTAAATGACAAAGAATGTTGTACTTGATCATCCTACCACTAGAGAGGAAAATAGGGCAACGTTCTAACGGTGACAACTGGTGCACTAAGTAAATAATCTCATTGCCATTTTTTTTATTAATATTATCGAACTAGTTCAATGATATTTAAAAACTGACAATCAAAATTTAATATTATTTGTTTTTGTAGGCGATGCCCTGTCACTGCATGAGACCAGACATCATGAGTACGCAACTAGGTCAGATATGTGGAAAAGGCACGAAACAGGAGTAGAGCACAATGATGTTAATTATGTAGTTAGGATCTTTAGAAGTAGGAATAAGAAAAAGAAAATTTGATAATGTAAAATATTGTATTATTATAAGACAAATTTTACCATACTTGGAATGTTTTTTGTGTTATATTAAAAAATTATTTGTCATACTATTTTTATGTCAAGCACTTTCAATGTTTTCTTGCGTACTTTTTGTTGCATTTATTTATCATTAGTTATTGAATATTTTTTTTTTCTACTCATGAAAGTAAAAAATGAAATATAGACTGGGTATTGGGGAATTTAGATTGATGTGAGGGGGGGGAGGGGCCATAAGAGCTTCCACCTCACGTGGTTGGCCCTGTTTAGTAGAGAATAATTTATTGGAGCGATTTAATCTTGGAGCAAACCTCTCTCGATCCAACATAGCAACAAAAAATTCATTGTTGACTTAGTTGCTACCCTTTCAGATCATGGGAGGTGTGTTCCAAGTTCAGGCGACTCCAATAAACTGTTCTTGAAATGAAGAGGAGCTTATTCAGGTATGTTTTGACATTCTCAACATATGTTCTAACATTATCATAAGAATGCATCTTAGAGTAAAAAATACTACATCAATTACTTGTATTTATTGTATAGATAATTATGGATTTTGAATGACTTGGCAGCGTAGGTACAAATCCTCTTGCATCATGAGAAATACAACTTGTCAACCAGGGTCATGTCCAGGATCGTTTTTCTTGTGCGCTTGACCAGGTTCATAGTGTCACATTTTGTTAGTTCCTTTACAGTTCATAATTCAATATGAAGCTTGTTCATGATTATTATATGGTTTTTGTATGTGTTTTTTCATCTATTTGATTATAAGTTTGAACATGCTTTTAAACATTGAAAAAAAAAATTTATACTATTTTTATACTTACTTGTTCTATATATGGTGATATAACCACCATTGTATCATATCCATCTTATCACATTCCCTTGGGTTGTAGTTAGGTTCAAAGGAACTCCAACCAGTTCCAATTCCCTCACATTCCTCTTGACCGACAACATAAATTTAATATATGTGGGTTCCCCAGCCCAATGACCCCTTTTGTAGTAGAATGAGTGCCCCTGTTCTGGTAATTGTATAACTGCTATATTAGCCTAGGAGTGGACCTAGATTATTTGCAGCCACAATTTCTCCCTACCACCATTTTCTGGAATTCTATTCTGTTAGGTCATAAACTATCCCAATATAAGTCTATTCTGTTAGGTCATAGGCTATCCCAGTTGGGCATGATGTCAAGGTGTTGCCATGATTTAATCATGCTTGGGCATGATGTCAAGTATTAGTCTAAATTTAACATTAAACATGGTGTATTTTTTAATGGACATAAATCTTTGGTGGATACCCTAGATTCTTCTTGAATGAGAGGAATTACAACCCAAAAAATTAATCATGATCTCTTCTTCTTGATATGATGAAGGAACAAGGTTCCCAAGAATGCTTCAAGTGTAGAATGATTCAAGAGAGATTCTCAAGATGACTAACTGTAGCTTGTTTTGAATATGAATTTAGATGTCGCTACAATGTTTCAAGCTATTAGCTTCAAAATTTCCT
Source organism: Pinus albicaulis (assembly GCA_034641835.2). NCBI lineage: Eukaryota > Viridiplantae > Streptophyta > Pinopsida > Pinales > Pinaceae > Pinus > Pinus albicaulis. The sequence goes on from CM076575.1 coordinate 703,906,833, forward strand.
TCTTCTCAAATCAATAGGTCTAGAGCCTATTTCTTTAGATATTTAAAGCCCTCTTAGAGATGTCATACTCTGTAGGACTTCTTCTTCCATTTTTTAACTTCTGAAGTAGATCCAGCTCAACCTTGAACCTTTGAATAGGGCTTAACGTAGTCGCTAGAGACAAGGGCTAAACTTCACATCTAGTGTCTCAACACTATTACCATCACTAACTTATTGCCCATTAACCACCAAAATAGTGGACTTATCCAAATTTGGTGTTTGTGTTAACCAACTGAAATTAGTTGTGCACTTTTCCTTTAAAATTTTGCAAAAGATAGTTGAGTCATGGAGTCTTTTACACTGTAATGGTAGCATAAGACTAATTGGTATAATTTGTGTGATTATCATATATAGTTGGTATTTATATGAGATATTTCCATCACTTGAGTGTGTAACCATGCTAAGCACTAGTACAAATACATTCCATTCTTAATATGGTAAGATTCTTGGACATGTTAATTCCTTTCTGACTTGGAATTTCCATGGTGCTTTTGATGTTTATTTCACAAGAAAAGCTTCATGGATGGTAGATCATAATAGGAATGTCAATTATGTGTACACTCAGATATGAGATTAATATTTTCATGTTATTGTTTTTGTTCTATCATAATACCTCTCTTGTATGTACTACAAGAGTAATCACCCTATTTAATGGTTTATAATTGGGTATACACTTGATGACCCTTCCCACATGCACCATGTATTAAATGAATGCAGGTATAGAAACGTATAGAGGCCTCCCTTTGAGGCCAAAAATAGGTCTTCTTTAGAGGTAGTAGTATGAAATGATTGTTGTAGGTTTCATTTCCCTCTTTACAATCCTCTTGTGTTGACCCCCTTGGAGGAATTTCAAGCATAGCCTTCCAGTCTTGTAAATGCAACCAACAGGTTTCAAACCTATAGAACACATCTAATAGAACAATTTTGTGGTCCTTTTCATTAGGTTGAAAAATAAGTATAAGGATTGGTCTTATTCATGCATGCATAAATCCTGGATCCTTATGTTATCGCAGAGTAGGGTGCCATTGTAGGTAGATCAAACTTGAGGTGATAAAATAAGTTCTTTGACATACAAAAAATTATCTAGCACCAATCAAGCACAACTGAATATCACAACCGATGTCTGATACTCTATTGAGTATCAGTTATTACCCTGGAGCAATGCCACATCAAACTATAGAATGATTGCATTTATCCAACATTCTTTAGTCCAATATCCTTTCCATAACCATCTATCAGAATTGCAAAGTCTTATTTAGCACTATGATCTATATCAATAGAGAAAGGTACATCACATCACTATGATTTAACTTATAGGCTCAACCTAACTGGTAAATAATTTCTTTGGCATAAATGATTCTCTGAAATTACTACTCTCGGCCTTGTGGTGGAATATTAAATCAAACGAGAGATATTTTAGAATGATTTACATATGTTTTGGCTCGTTAAACTTTCTTTCGTTAATATTTCTTCTATCCAAAACACTCTTCAACCTCTTTGGTGAATGATATTCCTTTATTCGCAATTTTTGTGGAAAGTTATGTTACACTTAAGGAAAAAATCAATGAATGTTTTGATGTTTTGGAAAGGAGGGGATCCTTGTTGGGCTAATACTCTAGTCTAAAATTGGCACCATTAGTATTTGACGAATAGAAAGTATGTTTTTAACGGATGTCTAGAGTGTGTCTACTAATTTTTCCAACCTTGCTTTTGATCATCCAAATACATTTCTTGAAAATTTGTTAGCCGCCTTATTGATGCCTGTGAAGCTTCCCCCAACTAGCCAATTTTTGAAGAAGGTAATGATCCCATCTCTGTTGATCTAGACCTGAAAAACTTGATGTAAAGTGTCCATCCTCACAGGATGAGCATTGATATGTAAATTCACTTGGTTGCGCCATAGTCCGATTGCAGTAGATATATGGATCTCAGATTGTTGGGCTCCAAATATGTAGGGACGACTCTCTGTTTTTGCACTTTGAAGAGGTGTATTTTGCTTTCTTGTTCATATCTGAAGAAGATTAGGATTTAATATTTTGACGTTCAAAGATTTTTAATGACTTTAATTTCTTCGAGGAATATGACTATCCTCCTTATGCAAGGAATCTTAGTAACCCAACCAGCTTATAGATCTCCCTGCAAAACAAAGTCATGTTACCAAATTCGACTATAGAATAAAAGATACTTACTTCACAAGTGAAGAGTCTTCAGCTTTATCGCTTTAATGATGGTTGAGAAAAGATGTATCAGTTCTCTCCTTTTGGATGATCTTCTTCGGGGATAAAGAAGTGGTTCTTGTTTCAATGAGAGGAAACTTGTCTTATAATCTTTGAAGATAATGACAGTACCTTTAGTTGTAATAGCACTGAGAGTGAATGGATTTTTACCGAACTGTGGTCTTCATCATATCACCGAATTGTATCTTGATGTATCTTTTGTTCAAACTATGTGTGCACTTAAAAACAATAGAGATACCATCAAGAAATAGAGAATTTTGTTTCAAAGCTTCAGTTACTGCAATTGCACCGAATCTGAAATGATGTTTGAGTTGTATGTAAGTGATCCGAGTATGTATCCCCGAGAATGCAATTTCTGAACTGTGTTCTTAGGACTATAATTGATCTCTGAAAATTTTAGGGAATTCGATCTGTATTAACCCATCCGAACTATACCAAGAAAACTTCACTATGTTATAGTGCCAAAACAGTGAGGATATTTCACTGTGATGTCGAAACTTTGCCCAGGTTCTAAGCTTCAGTTGGAACTAATATATATAGTAGAGAATGGCACCATACATTCTCTTTGAAGATATCTGAATTGTATCTGAACTCAGTGATCAGAAAATTTGATGCTTGTTGCTTTGACACCCTTTAAATTGCTTAAATGTCGTTCTTCAAAATTGATCCTTGAGTGTCTATTTGATTAGATGCCCTTCTTTATCACCATAGCTCCGAAACCATGTTGAGAATGTGAAGGGGTTATAAATTCTCTTCTTGATAATTACTTGTGAGCTTGCTTATGTCTTCTTAGTTAATTCTTCATCAAGTCAATTATCAAAGCACTTACATGAATGTAGAGACAGAGTTGATTTTACTTATAACTAAATATTTTGTGATGAATTTAGGAAGGTAAATCTCTGATTTACATTCCTTTCTTTCTATTACCTTTATATCACAGACTTGACCTTGAAAAATTCTTACAATAGAGACTTTAGAACTCAATGATATCTGCACTTGTATCCTCCTGCACCCATCCGCAAACTGTTCTTTGCTAATCCGCAAATTTTTTCTCTTGTTGTACCTATCCTTCCTGTTTCTTTCGCAATGTTGCGCTCTTCAATCTGTATTAGCCCCTGTCCTTAGATCTGCACTTTAGATGCTATCAAAAACCTTAGATGGATCCGCAATAATTTCTCCCTATTCCACGCTGTCTAACCTCAATCTTGTCCGCAAAAACTTGTATGTATACCGCAGCATATGTTTGGGTATTTATAGTTGTTCCAGCCAGATATTAAGCCGACCTTTCAGCAATCATGTAGGCTGACCTTAATACTATTTGTAGGCCGAATTCATAATAACAAATAGGCTTATCTTCAATGATGAATAAGGGCAGTCTTGAAGGCCATTATTTTGCAATTTTTTGGAGGATATTCTTCACACCATTGACATGACTCTTAATTACACTTATGTTCCTAATAGACATCAAGAAGAAGTCTATAGACCTGTACTAAGAATCTTGCTCATGAAACCCATGAAGCAAGTAAACCAAAAATAAATTTTATTACTTTTGACTTCTTCTTTACATAAGTACATAATTACATGTTCATCATGAAGACCGATCTAGTTACACTTTTCAAAATTGATCCCTTCAGTTTCTATCCAAGATCCCCTTAATGTTATCTACCTCTCTGTTATCAACGATATGGAAACTACTTGCAATGGAAAACGATTGATTTACCCTAGGGTTAAAACCCAGAAATTTATTTCGGCAATAAAATATACTTTATAATAGTTGAAAAATGTATATTTTTACCCCAGAAAATTGATGATAAAGATTCCTGAAGATGCTTATAAAATATTACGATTAATTGTTTGCATGATTTTTCCTATTATAAATGCCAAAAATGTTTTTGTTTCTACATATTCAAATTATTCTAGCTTTAGCTGCAATATGATTTTTTATTCGTTGTTACTCTTGTGCATATTACTGTGTGTGTAATATCAATAGAATTTTCTTAAAAATCTACCTGAGAATTAAATTTGTCTTGACCTTGGCATGCAGGAACATCAAGATGCAGACAATTCAGTCCTAGAAGTTGAATGCAATGGTGTGACCTTCAAAATACCCAATGATAGTAGAGTCTCAAAAAATTTGAAAGCTGCTGAGGCGTGATATTTTCCATTATTGCAGTTAGTATGAGGTCTGAAAATTCATTGAATTTGTAGATAAGTGAATGTAGCATTGTTCTCAATTTCAGTTAACCAACTGAAATTAGTTGTGCATTTTTCCTTTAAAAATTTTCAAAATATAGTTGAGTCATGGAGTCTTTTACACTGTAATGGTAGCATAAGACTAATTGGTATAATTTGTGTGATTATCATATATATTTGGTCTTTATATGATATATTTCCATCACTTGAGTGTGTAACCATGCTAAGCACTAGTACAAAAACATTCCATTCTTGATATGGTAAGATTCTTGGACAAGAAGGCTAAGATGATAGTGGACTACTACCTTCATTTGTTGTTGCTACTTCTCCAGATGAATAGGCCAACACCAACATGTATTTGGTTTTACAAAATGGTCTTGATGGTGATGGGCCTTTCCATTTTTCCATAAAATTCTAGTCCATTATGCTTGGCCTCTATGTAGCTATAATGGAGTTTAGAATTCCTTGAATTTCCTAATCCTTGTTCATCATAGCCCATTTTCTTTAGGATCTTGGAACTAATGCCTCTGGTATGCTTTTTCAAAGTCACCAATCTGCACTAGAGAAATGTCTACGGAAAGTGAGCTTAAATAGGTGGTTTTAGTGATGGTGTTGGCTTTATCAATGGCAAGTAAGGTGGTATTTCTTCCTCGTAGTCTTGAACAACTGCTTGGAGCCTTTCCAAGGCCACCTCCTTCTCCACTAACTCTTGTTGCAGTTGTACCATCATTTGAGTGAACCCACTTTCTTGCCAACTATCCATATAGATGAACACCTCACCAAGGCATACAAGCTTCACCCTATGCTTATCCCAATCGAAAATGACTGTAATGAGAGAATATTGACATTCATCAAAACTTCTTCTTTAGAAATGGAAATAGTTTGGTAGAGGTCTCAAAGTGCTTCTCCATATTTTTCATCCTCCGGTTGAACATTTGGACCTTCTCTTTCAAGTATTTGTTCTTTTCTCGAGTCTCAACATCGTTGTCTCTTAAGTCTTCCAATCTTTCTATGCCTTCTTTGCCCATGTTCAGGCCTGCAATGTTCTCTTCATTGTTTTAGTAGTTGAGTAATAGTCAAGGATGCAGTTTATCCTATATGTTCTGATCCATAAATGGACTTGTAGTCCACTTACCAACACATATTCTCTATATCAATGTTGGATAGAGGACTCTGTATTTAGAGAGGCTATTGGGTATTTTCCCCCTGCATTGTACAAGGATCTCTACTGTCTTTTCCCTCTGATAGTTATTAACTATCATCCAGGAGGCTAAAGAAATAAATTTCACATCACCTAGCTGAGAGTTGGGGTCCCACACATTCATAGCAAGCAGTATTAAATTATCCATATAAAAGTCTGTCATCTTATCCCTATCTTGAATGTTACACCTAAGGAAAAAATCAATGAATGTTTTGATGTTTTGGAAAGGAGGGGATCCTTGTTGGGCTAATACTCTAGTCTAAAATTGGCACCATTAGTATTTGACGAATAGAGAGTATGTTTTTAATGGATGTCTAGAGTGTGTCTACTAATTTTTCCAACCTTGCTTTTGATCATCCAAATACATTACTTGAAAATTTGTTAGCCGCCTTATCGATGCCTGTGAAGTTGCCCCCAACAAGCCAATTTGTGAAGAAGGTAATGATCCCATATCTGTTGATCTAGACCTCATAAACTTGATAGAAAGTGTCCATCCTCACAGGATGAGCATTGATATGTAAATTAACTGGGTTGCGTCATAGTCTGATTGCAGTAGATATATGGATCTCATATTGTTGGGCTCCAAATATGTAGGGACAACTCTCTATAGGACAACTCTCAGTAGGAAAAACTCGCTGATAGGATTGGTAGAATTGGGTTCATCCTCCCCACTGAGGATAAAAATCCTTGTCTTGTAGTTCATTTTATGTTTCATCTTATTGTATAATAATAGTGTCCAGTCTTTTGCTTTATGCTTCAAACTTGAGTCTTGACAGATAAATAGGATGGGCCAATGGGATTTCTAGCTTTGTCAGTGTTGATATAAGATAGAGGTGTGAAGGTTTCCCCTGATAGGGGATATTACAGGTAGAGGAAGGTTCTCAACTTCGAATTACAAAGTGATTGCATCCATCTAGAATTCAAAGAATTAAATTTTTTGCTTGTCATTGCATTACAAAGTGTCTACATCCATCTAGAATTTGAAAAATCTTGAATCTTTCTTGTTACTTCTTTCCCCAGTTAGGTGGGACAATCTAGAAGTATGAAGTGTTGCTCTTTAGGGCTTCTATTTAGGGTAGAATTTGAAGAATGATAGATCTTTGATTGTTGCTTGCTGCCCCAAATACATGCAACAACTGAGAAGTATGAAGAGATCCTCTTGAGGGCATGTGGTTAGGTTGATACAAGTACACATTGATTTTTGTGTATAAATACTTCCCTTATGAGGAGAGAAAGGCATCATTTATCAGTGTTGTAGGAAAGTTGTAAAGGGAGCATCTCAAGTCATGAATGTCTGAATCTATTTCTCTTTCATTAGGGTAGTAGAAAAAATTGGAAAGGGACCTTGCCAAGTCATGAATAGGTGAATCTATATATTGAGATTAGGCATTGAAAGATGGGATGCTCTGTCAATGGCGTAAGTGGAAAATCTTGTTTTTTTGTAGGATGTGGTGATTTGTGTCAATATAGAGTCTTTGAGAGGTTGGATCATAATGCTATCTTTCAACTCCAGAAAGTGATTTACCAATAATAATTGAACTATCTCTTCAATAATACTTTACCAATTCTTAAAGAATGTATCCAAGATTGCTCCAACAATGCATCACATACCACCCTAACATTTACTTCAACAAATTTTTCTAGAGGTGCCACAAATGGCCTCCAAGATAATTCAAATAAGATTTAATGGATTGGTTACAAAGTCTTCAATGGTATTCTTGACATATCTTCCAATGTACTTAGGTCAAGGATAAATTCTATTTTAAGATGTCTCCAGATTATACTCCAAAATATCTAAGATTTGTTATAGATCATATCCCAAATTCTTACAAAGATTTCCATGGGTCATTTTTCTCATCATCAAGGGATTTATCATATATACATTTGACTAATCCAAAAACGGTTGTCAATATCTACTACCAGGAGGCTACTTCAAGGGATTTCAAGTTTTCTCAAATGAGGCTTCTTTAATAGCGCTTCAAGTCTTCAACAAGATCTTCAGCAATGCTTCAAACAAGGTCTTCTATGAATTCTCCAAGACTGTCTTCTCTTATAAAAATAGATTTCACTCGTCAAATCACTTAGTATCCAATCTCCAATGTAGCGACTCATAAAATCCTTTGTTGAACTAGTTCTTCACTTTATCCCCTATCTTGCACTCATGTTCACAAGCTAAGACTCGACCCTCTTTGGGATCATATAATACTAGTGTGAATTATTGAGGCTATGCTGCCCTAAAACAAAGAATAAATAGAAATAATAGTCCCTTCTCAACATCATGACAATATTAAGAAAACAAATAATTTTGTCTCCCTCTTCCACAAGTGATGCAATACTTTTTCACACGTAAATTCAACCTTAGGATCTGAGCTATTTCTCACAAATTTTTGGTCTACTTTCTCAAAGATAATCCACATGGTCTTGGCCCCTTACAGATACATTTACCTCCATGCAAAAAATTGTTTCGCTTAATTTTCACAGAAATTACTTCATACTTTTGGTCTTATACCTCATAGATGAATCACAAAGACTTCGGTATTTTTAGTACAGAGATGGATCACAGATAATTTCGATCCTTTAGGATATATGCCACAAAATAATCTTGTTTCTAATATTATTCCTTATTCATGGTCTTCTTTTCACTTTATTTTCTTATCTTCTTCTTAATTTTTGGACGAGCGAAGGCTGAAATGGAGGAAAGTTCTACCTCTATTTACACTCATTCGAACCTATTGAACTATCATGTCTTTTTGAGGAGGTGAATATATCTTTAGTGGAGGAGCCAACCTGTCTATGTTGGAGCTAACCTATGCAGGTCTGAAATAGGATTCAAATTTGGTTCTTTGATCTGGCTTATTCCATCCTTAACAAATTGTAAGAGAGAGTAAACCATTAGGTGGAAAAAAGTACCCAATGAATTCATTTGCCATCAAATTCCACATTTTTTATTTGTTGACATATGTGAGCTCCAAGCAATGTGTTGGTATTTATAACAAACACTTTGATAAAATAAGGTTATAGTGCATCCAAAATATACTTTTATGTTTCAACAACACCTCTTTAAGTCTTTGTACAAATATTCATTCAAAACAAGTTACAAATTTCCTTAATTTTTCTTGATAATCCTTCTGTTTGCCATGTCAGGGGTGTTATGGTTCCATACATAATGTTGGATCTAGGTGGAAACCTCAGTTCAGGTAAGCTTTACGTCAACAAATTCTTCTATAGGTGGTATAGATTGCCTCCAAGATACTTCAAATAAGCTTTTATGGATTTGTTCAGAAGTATTCAATGGTATGTTTGACATATCTTCCAATGTACTTAGGTCAAGAATCTAATATATTTCAATTATTCTCCAAAAGATTCACTACATATCATATCCCACATTTTGCCTCAGATTGTCATAGTTCAGGTTTCTCATCATCGAGATATTTATCATAGATACGTTTTACTGCTCCAAAAAGGGTTATCAAGATCTGTTACCAAGAGGTTGCTTCAATGGATTTCAATTCTGCTTAAATGAGGCTTCTTCAACAAGGCTTCAAGTATTCAACAAGATCTTCATCAATGCTTCAAACAAGGTCTTCTATGAATGCTCCAATAATGTCTGCTCATATAACAATATATTTCACTCCTCGAATCACTTAGTATCCAATCTCCAATTTAGCAGCTCCTAACTTCCTTCGTTTAACTAGCTCTTGACTCTATCCCCTACCTTGCACTTGATTTCATAAACTAAGATTCGACAATCTTTGGGAACATATAACACTAGTGCACATTAATGAGGCTCTACCGCCCTAACAAAAAGAGTAAATAGAACTAGTAGTCCCTTCTTAATATGGTGACAATATTAAGAAAACAAAGAATGTAGAATCCTCTTCCATAAGTGATCCTCTTCCATAAATTTAGATTCATATCATATCTGTGTCTATGATGTCAGTAGTTTATGAGCTATAAATTGTGGTGCTCATCTATCTTAATTGTTAGGGGCCAGATCTGATGGGTAACTACTATGTCAAGGATGCTCAAACTTGCTGCAAGTTTCATGTCTGCATCATAGATAGTTTAGTTCTCGGTGTGTAGCTCCAAGCCACTCTTCAGATTCAGAATGCTTTATTTTATTTTAGAAAATTGTTTATGGGAGTTTTAGATCACTAATCTCAAGTGATGAGGTTGGAAATATGATGTGGTAGAAATCAATTTTAGTGGAACAATGTGGGTTTACTTGAGATATATTAGTGAAGGGTAATTTGTGAAGGTTGGATTAAGATCTTGTGTTTTAAACATTGAGTTTCATTTATGTTTTTGGTTGCATTATGTGTATTTCTGGGCTGGCTGCAATGAATTTATTTTAGACTATATAGATTGCACTGTTTTTTATGCCTTGTGATTCATCGAGATCATAGGGGTGCTAAGTTGTTTGGGCTTGTTTGGAAGGTTGTTTTGTGTGCTTTGAACCACTATGAAATTAGTTCAGGGGCTCGATAGTGTTTCTGTTATAGTTTTTATACTATTTGATTTTTGGGTTGTCATGAATTTGATGCCGTCTTTCTTCTCTTTTCTTGAAGTTTGATAACTTATATGGGTGTGGATCCTCTCCCACAGATGGTATTATGCGAGCCACAGATGTCATGATTGCTGGTAAGGTTGCTGTTGTGTGTGGATATGGAGATGTTGGAAAGCCATTCTATGCCGTGCAACATCTTATGGAAGCCCTTATTGAGGAATTACTTGGCACTGCTAATATTTTGTGAAGAATAATGCCATTGTTTGCAACATTGGTTTTTTTTACAACAACTTTTACATGAAAAATTTTGAAAATTTCACTCTTGTTGAGAAGAGTAAGCCATCACAGTACACATTCCTTGAGATGCTCTGATATCATTGGACATATTCCTGGAGCTGGAAGACTACACCTTCCTACAGCTGGAAGACTGCACCCGTTTTTTTTCCATATAAGTTTTTTTCCATAGGTATTCTGACGCTTGCTATCCACTTACAACCGTCGGAATTGCGACAACGACTGCAAAACGTTGGACTTCCGACATAGTCTGCAAGATGTCGATAGAGCGACGACAAGCCACACACGTCAGAATAGTGATGGAATTTGGACGAAGTCTGAACCGTCAGACTTGCGAAAAACTCTGTAGGACGTCGGACATCCGACAAAGTTTGTAATACGTCGGTACAGCGATGAAAAGTCACACACGTCGGAATAGCGACGAACGGTCACAATTGTCGGACTACCAACATTATTTTAAAAACCTGAAAAACGTTGGAATACCGACAGTTATGGATCGTTGGTAGAGCAAGGGTTGGAACGTTGGTAGAGAGATATTTTGGAACGTTTTCTAATGTGGCTCTTCCGACACACTGCTAACGTCACAATAGCGACACATTGCTAACGTCTCTCTTCCAACACACTACTAACGTTGCAATAGTGACACATTGTTGACATTGCTAACGTCGTAATAGCGAAGGTCTGGCTAATGTCAGAAGAGCGACGGCCGTCAGAAAATGTGTCACTCTTCTGACACTTTATTGAAGTGTCAGAATTGCGACTCTAAGGCAAACCACGTTTTTCCCTACCTCAAAGTGTCGCTCTTGGGATGCCTATTTCTCAGAAGAGAGACATTTTGGCTGTTGGAAATTGGGCCAAATGTGCTAGTGGGAAAATAGGCAGTCATGATCAAACCACAAAATTGAAGCGGATAGATGGACGGCGGAGATTAAATCGCAATCGCAAATTGTGAAGTTTACAGGATAGGCACGGGAGGTAAATCTTAAAATATCCAAAGTGCGATATGCGATGTGGTGGGGCTCGATCGCAAATCGTAAGTTTTAAAGAATAAGTGCAAAGGTAAATGTTAAATTCGCCGAAGTGTGATATGCAATGACGTGGCAAGGTGACGTGGCAGATGACATGGCCCTGGCCCGCGTACCGCATATCACAATTTTTTGTTAGGGTCCCATGATTTGGCAGATTGGCAGAACAAATGACAGGGTAACATGGAACCAAGATTTGGAGTCCGAGGACCTAGCCTTCCTGGACTCAGAGAGGGATCTCTCTATTAGGTGCAAATGATGTCTTATTTTTGCTCTAGGGTTTTGATTTTAGGCTAGTTATTAGGTGTAGGGTTTTTTTATTGTTTTGGTTGGGAAATATGGCCAAATGAAATAGGTGGAGTGAGAGTATATCAAAGCCATTGGGATATGGAGTCAAGTGAAAGTCAAGAGTGTCAAGATGATGAAACAGAGTGTATTGTGTTATCACTCAGATTTTCCTTGAAGTTGTTGGGAAGAGAAAAGGGGTCTGAGGTAACCAAAAACCAACTTTTAGGTACAGAATCTAGCCAATTTGTACCCAGAGAGGGCTCTCTCTATAAAATTTAGCTTTGTTTTAGAAGATATTAGGCTAGTTATAAAGTACAAGGGTTTTGTTTGAATTTGGGTGGTGGAATTCAATATCTGAGGACAAGATTGAGTAGTTTATTCCATTGGGATAATGGAGTCAAAAAGGATAACTTAACTGGATTAAGTCTTTTAGCAAAAGATGGTTTCACAGGGCAAGATAATCAAACAGAGAACAATTATAAATCTTAAAGTGAATGGAATGGAATTTAAATGGATAAAAGGAAATTAAGAATCTTTCAACACATTTATAAGAGGGAAAATTGAGTGATTATTAACAAAGAGAAATTAAGTATTCTTTATTAAATAATCAAAATGTATAAACTAGAGAAACAGGAGCAATTAAGAATTCACTGTTTAAACCAGTTTAGAAGAAAACATTTAGAATAACAATGATTAAAATTAGATTACACTTAAGCACTTTCTGATTTATTCCTTTTCATTAATCATTCAGAAAAGAAACACAGTGATGTAATAAACAGATATAAAGACTTTAAAACACAAGAGAAAGATGGCTTATTGATCCGTAGTCTGACACATGAATCCTGTAAAAAGTCTTTCGCATCAATTCCTCATCCACCTAGCCACAAAAAATTTCTCCAATAGCACTTTATTCCAAATAGTCAATGTTACAGCAGAGTCTAAAAAATCCACCCTGAATAATCCGATTGAGGGAGTATTTATAAAAAAAGTTACAAAAAATATCTCATAACAACTCGAGATATTATCTAGGATGAATCATAAGCAAATTACAATAAAATAGAGACAGATGGTCTCGTAGATAAGAAAAAATGATAACTGATGTTGTGATGTTTCCTTCTTTCGAGAATGTGCTGGAGGCAGGCCCTATGCTTTGGCTCATTGCTATCATCTTCAGTAACTCTATGCTGGCTGCTCCGTTTAACTGATACTCTTTAACTGCTATGCTCTCTAACCTCTGTTTATCCTTTTATCCTCCTTTATCATGACTTACTATAGTACATAATCAAAAATTCATGTAAGGATAATTTTACAAAAGTTCAAACATTTCTTTCCACCATTTAGCTTCCGGTATTCTGGTTCTTTGCAGTGGCAAAAAGTTCGAAGAGGATTTTCACTGAGAACAAGGTCTTTAATTTGGAAATCTCTTTCTACTAAAGGTAAGTAGTCTAAATATCTGTGAGGGGAATTGAGGGGTGCGACATTCAGAGCCACAGGAATCTCCATTTCTGGTTCTTGTGGATTCAGAAATGAATTTGGGGTTTTTGTGAAAAATAAGCACAATTACTAGTTTGGGAATATAATTGCAGTTCTGGGAATAAAAAAGATCAAATTGAACTTCTTTTCAGTCTTTAGTGTGGAATTAAAACCAAAACCCGGATTTTTTACAGAGTCTAGCGGGGAATTAGAGTAAATACCTGTTTACGGGAAATGAACAGTGGTTAAACAGGTGCTGGCTATGGCAGATAAACTCTGGATTATTTGACTGCAAATTTTTTCAGCGAGGTAGCAGTTGGCACACTTTGACAGTTAAATTCGAAATTGGTTTCCTGGGACACTGGTTGCATAGGATAATGAAAATGACAAGGATTTTTTTTTTTTATTTGCAAAGTCAAAAGGTTGGCGGGTTTTTTATTGATGACGTCAGCAAGTACGAAGGATTCGTCAGGGGAGACAGGCGATAAGCGGTTTCCATCGCACCACTTTTGGGACAGGGCGGTTTTGAGCGGATGGGCAGCGATTCCATATGATGAACGACGTGTGGCACTGTACGATCCAGAAAACCACTTAGCCATCGCACGTTATCGTTCGGATGCGGATGGCTAGTGATATGGACAATAGCCGTTGATCTCAGATGGGTTGATCGAACGGTGGTCGGGGCGATAAGGTGACGGGAGAATAACAGGCGAGCCCAATATAATTAAATGTTAATTAATCGCATCAGGGATGATTCAATTGGTGGATACAGGCTATTAATTAATCATAAGGATCAATTAATTCCTTTTTAAAACGCGGAAAAGTGATCGAGAGGGAGTCGGGGAATAAAAATACACAAGGGAAGGATTATTTTTTTTTTTTAAACACGTAATAAAACATGTTTTAACTGTTTTTCAATGTGTTTCTATTATATGGTAATTAAATCAGATTAATCTAATTACCAAAGGGGGCGGGATTAATATTAAAGATATATTTTAGCCAAAGGGAGTATAATGGGGGTGTTTTATTTAAACATATGGGGATTAAATACTTTGACTAAAATTATAATAAATAGGTTTTTGGGTATTCTTATAAAAAATGAGTTATATATAATAGGATAAGGTCATTCTTATAGGGATTTAAATAATAAATTAGAAATTAATATGAAAAATGAGCTAAAGCGCTAAGTTTAAAGCATTAGGTTAATGTCTTTAACTTATGCTTTTATGAAATAGGGTTTTTATGAAATATTGCATGATTTTCCTAAGTGAAATGGGATTTTACTTGGGAAAAGATTTCTTAGAGGTGAATGAATGTTATGATGAATGATTTTAAGTACTTATGCTTTTCCAATTATTGGGTCGAGGGTCTGGTCCCTCCAAAAGTCAAGGAAATGCCTTGAGCCCCTTGAATTTTCAAATACCTTAGTACTTAGGGGAAATTAGTGAAGTTTTTAGGGAAAAATGAGAAGGGAAGTTAATAATTTGACTTTGCCTTACTTGAAATTCTTCCAGTATATTGTCTGCCTTTGCACTTGTGATGAAAGTAAAAGATTTAACACATCTAGAGCCATTATCCATCACATGTAATTCTGCAACAACATCTACCTACCCTACCTACTTTACTATACCATTTTTTCTTCTTTATTAGGGTGCACTTAGACTGGAAAACCCTTTTCAAACCTTTTCTTTTACATATGGAAATCTATCTAATTCTAATCTTATTACATCCAAGGGCTCAGATTAAACTGTTGAGCTCCTTTTATTTACTCTACCTATCTACTTATCTGCCAAGATTAAACAGTTTGGTCAGATTTTATTCTCTATCTCTAAAACATAAAATTGAAAAATGAACTAGCCAAGCTTAAACTGTTTGACTATTCATAAATTGTGGCATAAAATACAAGTTGCACACAATTTTGTTTATTACAAAAGAGCAAAAAGTAGTGGCATTTAGACTTGCACACTTTCCTTGGCCTTTCTTTTGGTGGGGTTCATTTTCTTTTACTTTTTTTGCCATTTTTATTATTTTCACCCTTTGATTTTTCTTTTAGGGTATACCCTCTTTACATTTTTTTTTTTTTTTTTGATAATATGGAAAACCTTTGCAAAAAGAAAAGGTATGAACATATTACATAGTCCATCAAGTCAATCATGAAATATGACACCTATTGGTATAGGAGTCTAACATATTGCAAGGCCGATTTAGCAAGGTCAATGGATCCTTAATGTGATGTATGATGTTTAGTGAACATTAAGTTTGGGAAAGACTAAGAGGTCTTAAACATATATAGTTTAAAATTTATAATTCATGAGGTAGGGAAAACCATTAAGCTCAATAAACCATAATCTAAACTAATAAACATCCAAGAGAAACATTCCAGTGATACATAGAGAGCATAAGAGCTTCTAACTTTAGAAAATCACCTTCAAATTTTGGGAAAACACATAAGACAATACAAATAACTCAATCTATGGAGAGGGAACTCCTAAACAGCATATATCAAGTTATTAGGAACTCCACAAAAAATTTTCAAGCATGGACAAAGGGCAAGATCGAACGAGACCTCTTTGACTTAACCTAACAATAAATATTTCACAGAAAGGCTTCAAGATAGGGTTTTGAAAACTTCAAATAAGAAAGGCATACCATGAATCATACTTGTAAGCTAGCATAATAACCATATATGAAACAAAAACCAATTTTGGGTGGACCTAAGGAGCAGTAAATAATTCCTTAAGATGGCCAAAAGATAAAACATAAAGGTTATAACAAACAGGAGGACTGAGGTGCCTCAAAGAATATGTCTCAACCTATACTTTTCTGTTTAATGGTAGCCAAGAAACATGAAACATAATGATAATAAAGGAAACAATAGACAAATTAGGAAGACATCACCATTCACCAATATATGGAATCCTGCAAACAAGCTTCTCCATCATCAAGCCAAGCAAGTCATTCATCCACTTCACAAAACCAATTTCTTCTCAAAGCTCATGAAACCATGTATATTTCTCTTCAAACTCATCAAATGTCAACAAAATACATAGGGGCCTAGTGCTCTTTTTATGGAGCAAATGAGGACTAAAACCCTAAATGTGGTAGGAAAATGTCAAATATAGTCATAAATATCATTTATGGCCAAGAGACCATGCAATTCCCAAGGCACATAATATCCCAAGAAATAAATGCTAAAATAACTATTTGCACCTAATTATAGCTTAATTTTCCTCAAAAAACTCAAAAATATCTATTTGCAACAAATGAGTGTATTTTGTTGACTTTTGGTCCAAAACACACTAGGCAGCCTCTGTGCGTAGCACCACTTCAGCAGAAAATAGGGTCTCTTGCAGCTAAGTTTTGGACCCCTTCCCGACACTAGATTTGGCTCCATGATGGCCCATTGGAAAACCTGATGAGTATACATTCCATAAATTCTTGGGTTGTGTTGATTGGATGCCATTTGCTTTTCCAAAAATAAAATCTCCCAACACTAGAAATTGGTGAGAAGATTGTTGGTGATGTGAGAAATCCAAAAATGAAAACTTCGAGAGCTGAGGATGCACCAATTTTGTGTGTAGCGCCTAGGGTACTACGCTCCGAGGGGTCAAAATTTGGAAAAAACAAAAATTTGTCCAATTTGCCTCAAAATTTGTGGAGAGGTCCCTCAAGAGGTTTTGGACACCTGTTGAGAAGCCTCAAAAAAAATTCCAAGGTTGTCTTGCACTTTAGTTCTTTTTAGGTCTTCAAGCTCTATGAGGGCCTTTCTCAGTTTGGCACATGCAAGCATGTTCTTCCTTGCATAATGCTTTGTCATCTTCTTTTGTAGGGCCAGGCCTCTCTTCACCTCCTTGAAATTCTTATGCTCCTCTTTGTAATATTGGATGACATGTTGTGCCATCTCAAAGTCTCTTTCCCACTCCTGAAGCTGAGCATCTTTCTCCAAGAGAAGAAATTTTGTGTTCATCTCCTTGTCCTCAGTGTCACTATCTAAATCAATGAATTGAGGCCCTTGAGAAGTCCTCTTGATCCTTTTGCTTCTCCTTACCTTGACCTTTTTCTAACCTTTGTCCATCTTTTCTTTGCCTTTGTATTTTTGCTTGATAGTTGGAGGAGAGATGGCCCTTTTCCTTTTTGAGGCAGTAAACACATCTCTTTTGCCTCTGTGGTAGGAGCATGTGAGAGGAGTGATGAGGGTGCCTTGATCCTTGATAAAGTCACAAGCCTTTTCATTTTTGTCATGGCTTTCATGAGTGACTTCATATTCCTTTGGGTCACTGATTTCTTGACCTTCAACCTCATCATCATTCTTGCTTTCCTCACTATTTTCTTCACTGACATCTTGGCTCTCAAACTGACCACTATCCTCCTCACTTGCCTCATTTTTTCTCTGTCCTTCACTGAGGTCTTCTTCTCTGCCACTTTCTGTACTATCACTTTGGATTTCTTGGTCATTTGGAGGCTGATTAGTGTCATGACAGTCACTTTTTTTCTCCTCTCCATCACTATCTTTCCCTTCAGGGTTGCTATGTTCATCCTCTTCCTCTATGTCATCATATTTATCTTCTTCACTGTTAAGCTGTTTGTCTGCCCCATTTTTTTCTTCACTTTCCCCATCATCTTCTTGATTAAGCTCTGTATTTGTATCATTGTTTTATGCCCCTACATCACTTTCATCTCTCTCCTCATTTTTGTTGTCCTCACCCTCTTTACTCTTTTATATGCTATCATCATCCTTTTCCTCATTACTGTTGTTGTCATCATCTGTTTCTTTAGCACTGCTATCTTCTTCTTTGTTTTCTTCATCTACCTCAGTTTCTACCTCACTGTCTCTTTCATCATCATTGTCATTTGTTTGCCCCTCATTAGGGCTACTGTCAGCTCCTTCACTTGATGCATTAGGAGAAGGGATAGGAGGTGAATTTATTTATGGAGAAGTCATATGTGGAGATGAAGGAGGAGTGGAGGTAGGTGGATGTGAAGTGGAAGGAAAATTTTTCAGAATGAAGGCTTGGGGATTGGAAAATACATCATGAGAGATTAAAACTTCTCAAGGGATTCCTTGCTCTTCCAGCCAGTGTAAAACAATCATCTTGACCAAAGAGTGGTGAAAAAGGCTCTGCATTTGGTGGGCATAACTCCTCTTCTTGACTACTGAAGCCATTTTGTCAATGCTCTAGTATAGGTAGTATGGTAGATTTAGTAACTTAACCCTGGTGAAGTGCATCAGAAGCCTTAGGTGATAAGAGTAAACCTTGGAGTACCTCCCCTCATAGGTGAAGTACTTGATAATTTTCCTCATCAATAGGGCATACCTCTCTAGCAAGTGGGAGAGAGGGAAGACAGCCTTGCAGCCTTGTTGACAGCTAGGTTTGAGGTAGGGCTCATAATAGCTCAAGTCCAATTTCTTTAGCTTAAACCATCTCTCACCAATATCTGGAATTCCTGTGGCTTTAGCAATGGTTTCAGAAGAGAGTTAAAAATTCACTCCTGCTAGGTTGACTTGGTGATTTTGCAAACTGAGGATGAACAACCTAGTAAAATCTGAATGGCTTTGGACTTGCTTAACCTTCTCACAAAACTAGTAACACCCAACATCTTGAAAATAGGTAAGTATCATTGGAGAGGAGGTGATTTGAATGGTGTCCAAGGGTTCAAACCTATTAACCCTTCCTTCGTTGTGCTTAGGCTTGGTAGGCCTTTGACTTTAATCACTGCTGGTATGAATCTCTTTTTCAGATATGGTGACTGTTTTTAGCACAGAAGGAATTTTTTAAACTTGTTTGAGAGCCTTTAGGTCAAAGGGTGGCAATGAGTGATGTAAGGGAAAATTTTTCAAATGAGGGCCAAATGAAGCATCCAAGGAGTGTTTTCAGTTTTTAGAGGTTGGTCTGTTGGTCACTGAGTGTTTTTAAACATATAATAACCCTTCTTTTTGCAAACCCTAACCTAAGAGGCCAAAAAATTGATTTTATGGAGACTAGGGTTTGATCATATTAGGCCAAAAATGCCTTTCTTGATTATGAGAAAAACACTTGGAAAGTGAGGAGAAAGAACCACCAACCTTGTTCCTTTGATTGTGGGAGATTTGGAGGAAAAATATATATATTTTGAACCCTTTTGGAGAAAATTTGGGCAAAGTTTGTCTGTGCGTAGCGGCTGCCCGACAGCACGTTCAGGTTGGGTCGGGATGGCCTTTCAGAGCATAGTTCTGGGTCACTTCGGGCTAGGAAGGGCCTGTCGGGCTTGTCGGAGCGTAGCACTGGGTCGACTCGGGCCAGAGATGGGAAAATTGGGCCTGTAGGAGCGTAGCGCCAGGTCGATTTGGTGGGCAGTCAAGCTTCCCCTGTG
This sequence comes from Pinus albicaulis, assembly GCA_034641835.2. NCBI lineage: Eukaryota > Viridiplantae > Streptophyta > Pinopsida > Pinales > Pinaceae > Pinus > Pinus albicaulis. Next base: position 703,926,441 of record CM076575.1, read on the forward strand.
CCTGTGCGTAGCACCCACCCATGTGAGTAGCGTCGGGCTCCCAGTGCGCAGCGCAATGTTAAATAAAATTGTGGCCACCTTGTCTGAGTGCAGCATCGATGGCCAGGTGCATAGCGCCGGCCTCGGTGTGCAGCGCCTAAAATTTTTCTCAAACTTGCACAAAAACCCTCCAAAATCACTCTCAACGGCTTGCTTCTTCTTTGCAGGGGTAAATGGGGTCGTGGAAAAAGGAAATGAGGTTTTATATCCCTTTTGAAAAATAAATTTCATGCCAAGACCTACTTTATAAGGTTTTATTTCCCTTTACTTTTCCCAGTGGGATTTTTGGCTTTTAAGTCATGTAGGTGTCAGTTTGATATAAAAATGGCTTTTACTTTTGTAGTAGTAGCTTGATGTCTCTCTTGTGCTCATAAAACCCTTCAGCCAAGTTTAAACAAGTGCCTTTAAACCATTTTGAATAATGAACCTCTTTATGATGCTTATCACTTGCAAACAGCAAATTTTTGTGACCTTTAGACATATTTTCTTTGACTTTCAATTCTGTCAAATTTCCTCTTTAAAATAGTGAAACAATATCTCAATATGAAAACCCCAACATTAAGCATCAATAGTCCTTTTAGCCTCCATGTGGGCCGTCATTGTGAAAGACATTTGGTCTGCTTATCTTTATCAATTTTCCTATAGGTAGTTTATCTTGACAGTCCTGCAAAAATGTCATTTTATGGCTAACCTATCTTTTGCATAATATACCTTGATAAAGAAACCAATTTGGAGGCCTTACTACTCTCAAACCAGCTATATGTTTGTTCCTAGTTTGTAAGTGATTCATGTTAGTGAGGGAGGTGAGGTTTCTAAACCATTTTTGTGCTTTAACTGGCCACTTATGTTCTTGCAGGTGCCTACACAATTTCTTCCTTTAATCACTATCTCTTTTGAACTTGGACAGCTCATTTTATCAGTAATGACCCATGTTTTCCTTAGTTTCCGCTTTTGGAAATTTCTTCCCTCATGCTTGCATCCTTGACTTCTTTGAATATGTTTGTGTCCTTTATTTGAGAAGACAAGCCTTGAACTGATATTTCTATCTCTTTTTGTCCCTTTGGTGAAGTGGGGTATTGGTGTTTAAGGTTTGCTTCCTTTGATCCCTTTAGTTCTCTGATTTTACCTTTTTATAAGGTGGAGTTAGTGCCTCTTGGACAAACCTTAGAGGATTAGTCTAAAACCCCTTGGAACCCTTTGCTTTTGTACCAATACTCTTTGCCCTTTTTACCTTTGTTGATGTGGAGTTGATGTCTCTTTTCCAAATCTTAGAGGGCAGCTTGAAACCCTCTGAAACCCTCTACTATTATGAAGGAGGTTTTGTTATCACTCTTTGACCAGTTTTGTCAATTTTCCCAAACTGTTAGGTTTTAGGGCTGCTTAGGAAAAATTATATGGTGTTGTCTTCTAAGTTCTCTGAAACTTCTCAAACTCATTAATTGTTCCTAAAGTCTTTCAATGTGCACTTGAAATATTTGAGGTGAACTTTGCCCTTGTAACCCTAGTACTGGTTTATTGCTTGGTCAAAACAGTCATAAACCCTGACATTCATCAAACATATGCTTGATGCTTTCTTCTTGCTATGGATGGTCTTTTTGTGATGATCTTCTCATTACCTTACCTATTTCTAGTCTAATGGCTATTTTATCTTCTTGCATAAATGTGAGCAAAGGGCAGCTGTCCCTTTGCAAGATTCATGATTTTAGGCCAAAAACCTTCCTTGAAAAAACTTTTTGATCATTTTGGACAAAATCATCTGTCCTTTTCTTCTTTAAATGTATTTTCTTCATACAGGAAAAATATAATTTGTAGGGCACCAAATCCATCCTATGACTTTGTGAAAACCATAGGTGACCTAGTGGAGGCCTTCTTAGACTTGGTTTTCTGGACTGAGACCTAGAATTTCGGATTACCAAGTGCAAGATAGAGTTTATGATAGACTGATGTATTGAAGATCCAAAATCCAATGTACTTGATTTATCTAAAGAGTCTACAGAGATAGTTTGAGACCATCATTTTTTGAGAGTATTTTGGCAGACACAACAAAGTTGTTTTATTGGTGGGTTTAGGTAGCAGTGGGGGGCTTTGTAGGCAAAACAAGATAGAGGATTTGGGTCAAAGGTGAAAGAATATAGACAAGAAGAGTGACATAAGCCACTAATGGTTTTCTGGGACTGGTAAGCAATGCTAGACATGATGGAAAGATGAAATAGTGAAAAAATATTTTTAAGGATGATGAAGGCAGTGATATTTCTAGAACTCACAATGTTTATGAACTTTGTTTCTATAAATCTAGGGAAATCATTTAGTCATCTATGAAGGAAAAAATTACTGATGACTAACAGTTTTAAAAGTTAAGTGCAAAGGGTAAGAGTTATAATCGCCGAACTGCGATGTGCGATGTAGTGGGGCCCAATCGTGAATTGCAAATCACAATTTTTAAAGGATAACTGTGGAGGTTTCATGTTAAAATCGCCGAAGTGCGATGTGCGATGCGGTGGGGCCTAATCGCAAATTTCAAATCGCAAGTTTTAAATCATAACCGTGGGAGGTAAGTGACAAAGTCACCAAAGTGCGATGTGCGATGCCAGATGGGACTTGATCGCATAGCACACATCACAAGTTTTAAAAGATAAGTTTTAAGGAAAAGTTAAATACAACAAAATCGAAGTGCAATGTTGGCACGAACACGATGTGGTTACAAGATGAAATTTAAAGGATTTAAAGTCCGGGCTTATGAGGTTTGTGCTCCATTTTATGAATAAATAGGAAAAACACTGCAAAGAGACTCGAGTAAGTGACCTGACGCAGAGAAAAGGAGAAGAGAAGACCAAACACAGGAAGCACATGTAGAAGAGGCAGAGTCGGGTAGCAGGTGAAATGATGACAGCATTCGAAATGCAAAAGCATGGGCAGATTCAGGTGGAGATGCGTTTATGAAAACTGTTAGGACATCACAGCTGAAACGGAAGGAGACACATCAGCAACAAATTAGACTCAACGAAAGGATTATATTCCAATTTTATTTTGTTTTCTTTGTTAAGATCGAAGCTACAATGGTGTCCTCGATTGCAATGTAATAAGTAGTTAAAATTTTAGGCAGTTTAGGAGTTTCAAGAAGCTCGAGTAGTTACAAACTAATGTTGTTTGTATTTAAGGAAGAGAGAAAGAGGGAAGGAGGGTTCTGAGTTCTAGACCTCTTGGGGATTACATTTTATACTTCTTTTTTTGATAGGTAAATGAAGAAGTAGTAAGTTTCCTGCAACTATAGATGGTGATTCGTGTTTATTATGCCATTTTGTGTCCCTTCTTCTTTGAATGAAGTGAATTAATGTAGTAGCCGGTCTCTTAATTACATCTGTGAGTAAGAGTTAAATAACCTTAATTTTCGCTCATTCACTACATCTCTTCTCCCTTCATAAATTTTCTCTGAAACTTAAAAGTAATAGATTTTGTGTTTATGGCATGTTATTTTTTATTTCCCCTCTCTTCACAAACTCCCAATGAAAATTTAAAGTAATATATTCTGTGTTTACATATATTATTTCGAGTTTCCTCCCTATGCATGAATTTTCTCTGAAACTTAAAAGTGGTAGATTATGTGTTTATATCATTTTACTTTGAGTTTCCCCTGCAGTTATTTTTTCATTCAAATATCAGCAGTGAATGGCATTATGAAATATTTTATTATCCCAAATCATTAAGGGTTTTAGAAAACTAGTCTCCAGAGGCATAGAACAAAGACCTCATGATAAAATCATTTCTGTGACACACTTTTAAAATTTCTTAAGCACTTATTCCTTTCACAACCGAGGGATTGTCTCTTAAGATACAACATTTTTTAGCGTCGTTTCCGGGGACGAAGGCACGAAGTTATTTTTCCCTGGGAATTGAAATCTATTTCTTGATGGTGAATAAGATTTAGATACAAATTTGGTTGTGTATTATTCACCTGGCGACTCCACTGATGAAGGTTTCATTAGATGAGTAATTCTGAGGGCAAGAAAATGAGAAATCACAGTGGAAAATACAGATATCATAGTTTGAATCTTTTAAAGGAAGTTTTATTTTTCACTATCATTTTGGTGGTCTATTTTCCCTTACATATCAAGAAGATTGTTTCCTAATTTATTTTCTCAAAATATTATAAGGCCCAAAATGTACATTGTTTATTGGAGAAAGAAGATTTTTCTTTCGATTGTATTATTGATCTTGACACAACTTTATCTCCTAAATATGAAAGGAGAGATGATTGTTGCATTACTATTCCTGAAGGTGATCTATCACAGTCTGGGCATAAAGGTGAGGATTCATCATCTTTGGGTGATAACATTCTACCTCATAAGAAATCTGCTTCTTTCCATCTTGGACCCTAGGTAATTTTCAAACCCTTGGTGCTGCCCACAATCCTCCATCAATACCCTTCAAAAGGATTCAAATTTTTGCCAAGTTTTTTTGGAGAGGAAGAAGATATTTCAGCTGAACAACATATCTTGGAATTTGAGTACTTTCTGGACAAATTTCAAATTATTTATGAAGAAGTGGGTTTAATGATGTTTTTTCATTCATTAAAGTAGGGTTCTCAGCAATGGTTCCAATGTTTGGAAGCAAGTTCAATTAGTTCCTGGCAAGGTTTTCAAGATATATTTCTTAGACATTGGGGCGAGCGTAAGTCATATGAAAAACTCCTTTTCGAATTATATTCTATCTAGAGGCAAAGCAATGAATCAATCACTAAGTTTAATAGGAGGTTTCAAAAAAATTATTTCAGCATGCCAAAAGAGATTCGGTGTCCAGAAGCTGCAGCTATGGTTTACTATTTGAGGGCTCTTTATGTTGTCTTGGATTTTTATCTCAAGGAAAGAAAGCCTTGCACTCTAGAGTTTATGTTTCTTTATGTACAGGAAATCTAATATAATTTGTGGTCTTGTAGAAATTTCTCTTGTCATGTTGAAAGAACAAGTTTTGCTAAAGACAAGAGGACTTGTCAAGAAAACATTGGAATTTCTTTACAAGAGAATGCAAATTCAAAGATGAATAAGGATTTTCAAAAGGGTTCAAGGGATTCTTGTATTGCTAAAACACAAGAATTCAAGCATTCTGAGGATTCTGGTCAGAAATTCGTTGCAACAGTTGAACTACACGCTGAAAGCCTAGAAAATCATTACAATTTTCATAATTTTAATGATTTAGTGAATAGATGAGAAACTAATGGAGCTTCTTAGGTGTGTTTGCAGGAGGGGGAAGTTTTTTTTAAAGAATTAGAATTATACAGAGAACGTCAGCATTATGAGGAACAAACCTTATATTTATCTTTCCGACCTAAATGGTTATTAGCATAAAACAACAATAAATCTCTCACATACGACCTCAAATTGAGGAGTCAAACAGTGAAGGAAGTTGCCAATGTTCAAAGAATTATACATCAACAAGATGTTCAAGAAAAGGAGGCAGCTGAAAATTTTTCTCATCAGTTCTATGATCCTGTAGTTGACTATATGACAACTTTCTTTTGTCAGCAACAAGCATTTATGCAAGGGTACGTGCAAAGATCTGTATCTGGAAAATTTTCATTATACATCCCTGGTTTGATTTTCAAATCTCCACAGTATGGGGGCATTAATTCTAACACACAGATGTTGGATTGGTGCCATTGGAAGGTTGAATTCACCTGATTGAGTTTAGCCATGTATATATATAGGATTTGTGCATAAATAAGCTCAGAAAATAAGCATTTTTAGTTGTAGTATTTTCATTTCGGTATTTTCAGTTTAAGAATAAAGGAAGGAGTCCAAAGTGTAGCAGGTTTCTAGAGGTTTTCATACTGGATCATCTCACATTTGGAATTAACTCTATGCCCAATGAAGTCTGTTGATTTACAAGTGCTCTTGACTCCATGCCCAATAAAGGTTATTGATCTACAAGTTCTCCTTGACTCCATGCCCAATAAAGGCTATTGATCTACAAGTTCTCAGCACTTTGCTACCAAAATTTTGTCCCCAATTGGAGCCAGATGTTGTAGCCTAATTCGACTCAGCTAAAATTCAAGAGAGGTTCTGAGAAATTCAAGGTTATTGAGGAACAGTTGTTAAAATTTCAAGAAGACCTGTACTATGCTCGAAAGGATAACCACAAGCTCAACGAGGATTCGTCATCACATGTGCACCAAAACCAAAATCAAGGAAGCAGCAACATTGGAGGAACAGAAAAGAGAAAAGCGTGCAGGAGAGGTCAACTCAGGTTCATTCACGTGCAGAACAGTTCAAGAGCTAGACCGATAGGCACGTTCAGAACATTGCACACTGGACAGGGTCAAGTCGGGCTCATTCACAAACTTGGGAGGGCCTAGCATGGTAAAACACCGTATAAGCTCAGAAGGGTTACACCGTGAAGCAAACAAACTAATTTCCCGAAGGTGGAGAAATCGCGCATTTCCCTTAAAAAATTAAGATTTTTGGAGGAGGCGCAAAGGGGAAAACAGACGGTCGGGATCAAAGCATAGAATTGAAGTGGAGAGATGGACAATGGATATTAAATTGCAATCGAAAATCACAAATTTTACAGGATAGGAACAGGAGGTAAATGTTAAAATCACTGAAGTGCGATATGCGATGCGGTGGGGCCTGATCGAAAATCACAAATCACAAGTTTTAAAGAATAAGTGCAGAGGTAAATGTTAAATTCATCGAAGTGCGATATGTGATGACGTGGCAGATGACATGGCCCTGGCCCACGTACCACACATCACAATTTTTAAAAGTTAAGTGCAAAGGGTAACTGTTATATTCGCTGAAGTGCGATGTGCGATGCGGTGGGGCCCAATTGTGAATCGCAAATCACAAGTTTTAAAGGATAACCACCAAGGGTTCATGTTAAAATCGTTGAAGTGAGATGTGCGATGTGGTGGGGCCTGATCGCAAATTGCAAATTGCAAGTTTTAAAGGATAACCACGGGAGGTAAGTGATAAAGTCTCCGAAGTGCAATGTGCGATGCTAGGTGGGACCCGATCGCATAGCGCACATCGTAAGTTTTAAAAGATAAGTGCTAAGGAAAATTTAAAGACAAAAAAATGCGAAGTGCGATGTTGGCACAAACATGATGTGGTTTCAAGATGAAATCTAAAGGATTTCAATTCCGGGGTTATGAGGTTTGTGCGTCATTTTATGAAGAAATAGGCAAAACACGCCAGATATACTCGGGTAAGTGACCCGACGCAGAGCAAATCAGAAGAGAAGACCAAACACAACAGGCACGCATAGAAGAGGCAGAGTCAGGTAGCAAGTGACATGATGACAGCATTCGAAACACAAAAGCATGGGCAGAGTCGGGTGGAGATGCATTTATGCAGACTGTTAGGACATCATAGCTGAAATGGAAGGAGACACATCAACAACAAGTTAGACTCAACAAAAGGATTATATTTCAAGTGTATTTTGTTTTCTTTGTTAAGATTGAAGCTAAAATGGTGTCCTCGATTGCAATATAATTAGAAGTTTAACGATTTAGGCAATTTAGGAGTTTCAAGAAGCTCGAAAAGTTACAAACTGTTGTTGTTTGTATTTAAGTAAGAGAGAAAGAGGGAAGGAGGGTTACGAGTTCTGGACCTCTTGGGGATTACATTTTTTACTTCTTTTTCTGATGGGTAAATGAAGAAGAAGTAATTTTCCTGCAACTGTTGATGGTTATTCGTGTTTCTTGTGCCATTTTGTGTCCTTTCTTCTTTGAATGAAGTGAAGTAATGTAGCAGCCGATCTCTTAATTACATCTATGAGTAAGAGTGAAAAAACCTTTTGTGCTCATTCATTCCATCTCTTCTCCATTCACAAATTCTCTCTGAAACCTAAAAGTAATAGATTCTATGTTTACATCATGTTATTTTGGGTTTCCCATTTCTTCAAAAACTCCCGATGAAACTTTAAAGTAATAGATCTGTGTTTACAACATATTATTTCGAGTTTCCTCCCTCTCCATGAATTTCCTCTAAAACTTAAAAGTGGTAGATTCTATGTTTACAACGTATTACTTTGAGTTTCCCCTGCAGTTCCTCTTTTCATTCAGATATCAACAGTGAATGGCATTATGAAATCTTTTATTATTCCAGATATTTTAGGGTTTTATAAAACTAGTCTCCAGAGGGATAGAACAAATACCTCATGATAAAATCATTTTTGTGACACACTCTTAAAATGTCTTAAGCATTGATTCCTTTCACAACTGAGGGATAGTCTCTTAAGATACAACATGGAGTAATGCGATGTGAATGAATAGAAAAGGAATGCAAATACTTTATTAGTTGATCAATAAGTACAAAGACACAACCCTTACCATGTACTTTTGGCAAGCCGGTGAAGAGGTCCATAGATGAGCTTTCCCATCTCTCTACTAGAAAGGGAAGTGGTTGTAACAACCTTGCAGGGTGGTTTTTTTCCTCCTCATTCTTCAAGAAAACCATACATCTCCTGGTATGTTGGTGCCCATCCTCCTTGAGACCCTCCCCTGAGAATCTCTCGCCAATGGCCTGATAAGTCCCAATGAAATCTTGGTGACCGGAAAGGAGTGAGACATGTGTTGCATGTAGAATCTTCTTCTTGAGCTGAGAGTCTCTAGTGAAAATGATCCAATCCTAGTAATAAATGACTCCACCCATCACCTTATACCTCTCATATGTCAAATTTCCATCAAGCACTTCACATGCGAAGTGATTCTTGGAATACTCCACCAATAGTTGGGACTCCCAATATGGATCTATACTCAACAATGACAACATTGTTGGACTTTGTGAAAAGGAATTTGTCATCTTACTGCTCCCCTCTTTTACATGCTCAATGCCAAAGCCATATTCCAGAATGTTGTTATCCTGCTTTTGATGCCTCCCTTGTAGCTGCTTCTGCTCAAGTAGGGGTTGGATTTTATAGAGGTTAATCTTCACTTGGGAGCTATTTCCCATCCAAAAATTCCTAATTTTGGCCAATGTATGCATGAATTTCAACAAGCCTTTACCATATATGGAAGACTCCTTCCTGTGTGGAAGTATTTTATGACTCCCAAAGGCTATGGAGTAGCCCCCTTGCACCATTATTGTGCCATCATCCATCCCTAAAACATCTTCTCTTCATGCAAGATGCTTGGTGAGAGTTGGTAATAACGATACTAGGAGAATATCCATCTCCTCCTTGAGCATACCAAGGACTCTCTGTGTTGTGCTAGACTCACCCAAGGCTCCCATCTCATCTAGATCTATGAATGGTGCAACTAGTTGTGAGAATTATTTAACCAACTCCTGGTCTGGGGGCCTTCCTGGTGGAATGCCTCCAAATAATACAACATCATGGTTTAGAGTCAACTGCATATCTGAGTGAACTAAAATGTCCTTGATCCCACTGTGAAAATCAGGATCCATCTTATGTGCAGAGGCTATCTGAGGTGGATAAGTGTGCATGCCCCTGATCATCTTATGCTTACCACTCTTCTTATCTACCAATTCCATCTGCAAATTTTCCCAATCTGTGGTGACTTTTCCCAATGTAATCAACCACTGCACACCAAATATCACATTGGTGTCATGGATTTCGACCAAAAAGAAGTGATCAATCAAAGTATATGTCCCTAAGGTTACTAACAATGTCGGAACATACTTCATACACTGCATGGTTCTAGCTCTTGGGACCAAAACTGAGAATCCATAAAAATCATCGGTGGGTATTGCTCTCCTCTGTACTAACTGAGCATCAATAAAGTTGTGGGTAGCCCCACTATCAATCAATACTGATACTCTCTGATCTTGAATTGTACCTTGAACTCTCAAAGTTAGGTGCTTGGGTACTCCCCGTAAAGATGCAAGGGCCCTTTGTAATATCCCAAAATTGGGATTGCACAGCAAGCCTGCTGAAATAACGCACTTCTGGGAAATCTATGCATAGAAATGAGTTTTCAGCTCCTACATCCCTTATATCAACTCACCTAAGATCTAAATCCAAAATGAGAGCACAAACAAATCAAACTAGGTGGGTTAAACAGATCTCCCACAACCTAGTCTAGTTGAAAATCACCCAAAGAGAGGGGCTGCAGCTATATGCAAAGACTGCTACAGAAAATAACGTAGTTCCACTGAAGCAAAGTAGTAGGCTAATATGGAGGTTCAAAGATTAGATGTATAATAGCAAATCAGATTTACATTATTGCCCATACATTGTACAAGAGAAAGAATGAGACTATACAAGAAAAATCCTCATAAATGAGGTGTTATAGCCATAGAAAAGGTCTGCATAAACTCAACAGCGTTATTTTATTGGGGCTGAAGCAGAAGTATAATATAACTCAGATCTAGAGCAGATCTGTACGTAAAAGGATAGATCTAATACAGATCTGTGTACAAGAAGAGCTCATCTATACATTCCTTGGGGTTTTGTGCAAATTATGAAGCACAGAGAGTAGATCTGAGATCTAGAGTTGCAAATCTGCAGAAATATTCAGAAATTACTGAATCATATAATGGAACAACAGATCATATCTGAAACAAACATGGATTGGTTGGCCAATCCATGGATCACCATAGTGAGAGAAATATCCTAACATGTTATGAATATAATTCATAACGAATATAACAAATATAATTATTAAATAGTAAATTAAGGATTATGTAAGTAGTCATTAAGTTAGTGAAAGGGCATGTCTAAGAGACATACCCAGTCATGAAAGGTCACCTGCGTAGGTATATAAGCAGGGCCTCATTGTAACATTTTATCATCTATCTATCTATCTCATACCTTTTATAATATAATATTTGTATCCTCATGGATAACTTTGTATTCCAAGTGTTTTGGAGTATTTAACTTGAGAAAGAAATTTGTTCGCTTCATTTGGTATCAAAGCAGTTCGAGCCTTCAGCCGCTTAAGCGCTACACAGAGTCACGTTCTTCGATCCAGGTCTTTGACCATAAAAATTTTCAACCTTGTTGTCGTCGTTACTGAAGCATTCGCTACAAATTTTGGAGTTTCTCCATTACTGATTTTGTTAGAGGCCTCTGGCCATAATAAAAAATTAAAAAAAAAGAGAGGAAGAAATATAAAAAATATATATATATATATATATTAATAAAAAAAAATAAAAGAGAGAAGGAAAGTTAACATAAAGGGGGGAATAAATTAAAAGGAAAAAAAAAATATTTAAAAGAAAATAGTTCCAAAAGAAAAAGAAAAAAATAGATATATATAAAGAAGTACATACACGTACATACCAAGACAAATTAAAATTAAAAAGGAAAAAGAAATAAGGAAGAATAGGTAAGGTTATTTTGATTATTCTTTCAGTGGTTTACAAGCTCATGGTTTTGGAAGCCCATGTGTGGTTTTGGAAGCCCACGGTAATTTCCCATGGTATTTGCAAGGTAAAATAAGAAGTAAAGGAATAAAAAATCTCTTGTGAATGGTAAGTTTACTTTTACGTGGAGAAATACACATAAGTGGACATATATTTTATAGGTGAATATATGTGAATAGCCATGTTTCACTAGGGTTGTAACCTTTCAACAAAAAAAGAGTTAAAAAAAATCAATTGGTAAAAGAATATATATATATATATATATTAATTTAATTAATTAAAATTATTTAGTTAATTAAAATTATTTGATTAATTAAATTATTAAAAAAAATAAAAATTTGAAGGAATAATAACCTCATTAAAAAGAAGAAGAGAAAGTTAGGAAGGGTTACCTTAAAAACCCTAAAAACTCAATTCAATAGACAAAATGAAATCAATATTTGATGAAAAGGAAATTAAATCCAATTCGGAAAGGAAAGAAGGAAGATTTCCTGAAAATTATAGTATTTTAACAAATACAAGATGAAGAAATTATTATCCATAAAACTTTGAGGACAAAGTTCTGAAGGAAGGGCCAATTCATAACAAACAAATAAATAAAAGTTGATATATTAAATTGTGACAAAAGAAAATGAAGAAAACGGTGCATGATTGAACTGAAGAAAAGTGTCAACTATAAGCTTTGAGGACAAATATTTTGAAGGAAGGGGCAATGTTATGAATATAATTCATAACGAATATAACAAATATAATTATTAAATATTCAATTAAGGATTATGTAAGTATTCATTAAGTTAGTGAAAGGGCATGTCTAAGAGACATGCCCAGTCATGAAAGGTCACCTGTGTAGGTATATAAGCAGGGCCTCATTGTAACATTTTATCATCTATCTATCTATCTCATACCTTTTATAATATAATATTTGTATTCTCGTGGATAACTTTGTATTCCAAGTGTTCTAGAGTATTTAACTTGAGAAGGAACTTTGCTCACTTCATAACACCAAAGATCTCTCCTCCAAAATGCAGACAAAACACCCTACAACTTCTCCCTTGTAAATAACGCAGTCTAGGGAAAGAAACTGGGTTGTAGGCTCCGAGAATGATTTGGCCTGATGCCAAGGTCTGGATCTGAAGCTCAATCAGCTAATGCACTCTTCCAGGAGGTTAAAAGACACACTCAATGAGTAGATCTAGTGTCTTCCACTTGCTGCAACTCACAAGGACAACCCAACCCTCAATGGGATTAGCGTTGTAGGTGTAAGGTGAAGCTTGGCCCAAGCCTGATAGTGGACAAGATGGAACAAGTCTCCTCCAAGAGCTGCTCAAGGAAGGAGGTGGGAATCCTAAACAGGACAACCCAGAGAGGAGTGTCTAAACAAACAATACCTTCAGAAAATAATATCTTCAACCACCCCTTCATGCTGCTCTCCTCTTCCTTTTATAAGATTGGAGTCTTGTCAAAACCCTAAACCACTTCATTAGTTTAGCCCCTTTCACATGTAGAACCTCCATCTAGAACTGTGTTGTGCCTCAAGGAGGTTCAATGCATCTAGATTGCACTATGGATATGGTCAAGGTTGACTTGGTCAAGTGATAAACCTCTTTCACACTCAAGTGTGTTTTATAAAATGGCCCAAATTTAGCCATGTTCACATTGGGCATTGATTTATTTTTTTATTTTCAGGATTTTTACATGTCCTCCTTTACATTCTATTCATCAACATGAAATTCAAAACAAAACAAGGAAAAATAGAATATTCCCATTAGCTTGGGCTAATTGGGAATATTATAGTCCTCCCCTCCAAGATGTTGCTTTTCCTCAAGAAACTGATAAGGTGAGTGCTGCAAAATCTCCCCTCCTTCTCTTGTGGCATCCTCATCCAATAGTCTCCACCATTACTCCAGAATTTCTGCAGGAATTCCATCTCTCAATGGTCCCTCCCAAGTGTACAAGTTGGCCTTTGGTGAATAAACCCAATGGCCCCCCTCATGAAAGAATGGAAGGTCTATGTGGAAACCTTCTTGCTGATCCATGGCCTCCTTAAGGTAGAAGTGATGACAATCATGGGGAATTTCATCATCCATGAAAGACTCCCATCTCCATGCTATCATCCAATGAAGTGGATCACCTCCTAGCCTGGAAGTCTATAGAAAAACTCCTCCCCAATACATAGGAGAGGCATGTCCCCAACAAACATATGCCTCACCTCACAAAGAGACAGGTGGTCTACCATAGTGGCCATATAATATCTCATGCTCCCAATGAAGCATGCAGTGAAAAAAGAGTGGGAGACTCCTCTCCCCAATGACACATCCCACCAATGTGCCAATCCTCCAACCATGTTCCTAAGAGTAAGAACATCCCCAACATATGGAATCATTATTAGAACCATTCTAGCTGCCATGTATGATAAAGGAGAAGGAAGATGTTTCCTCATGTGCAACCAGCGGAGTTTCATCCTTAACTACCATAGAATAGGAGATGACAAGTGCCTCCCCCAACACTTTTTTGCTGCCCCGTCCTCCTTAGCTTGGAGAAGGTGTATCATAATTAGTGTAAAATAATCACACCATGAAGGATATAATAACTTCCTAAGAGCCTCCAATGGATGACCTGCATCAACATAGTTCATGGCCTTGAGTGGCCCATGAAACCCATCATAAATAGTGCCCCCTCTTGGAGCAATGTCTTGCAATTGAGTGTTAGAAAAATATAAGCATATAAGAGATACATCATAATATTCAGAAAGACAAGTTCCTCCATATACTTGTTTTACATTAGTGATATGACTCATGGATGAGTCCCCTCTCACACTCAATGAGTAAGGAGATGTGAATGATGGCTCTTTCCAAGAGCTATGTTCCTCCTCGTATAAAAAATAATCCATGCACTTCTTCATATGAGATTGCACCTCTTCCTTTAAACCTTCCCACATGAATCCATCTAAGATAGTGTGATATGCTCTAATGAAACCAGTGGGTTTGGAAAGCAGGATCTCATAGGTTGCATTTAGCAGTCTCTCCTTGAGCTTGGAGTCTCTAGCCAAATAGATATGATCATGGAAGTAAATGACTCCCTCAACTACCTTATACCTCCCATCCATTACCTTCCCATCAATAACCTCACATGTGAAAAGGTCCTTGGAATATTCCATCATGAGTTGGGAATACCAATAAGGATCTAGGCTTCCCCAAAATGACAGCACTGTAGAGGTCTGAAAAGCAGCCCCTGTCATATCATGGCTCTCCTCTTTGACATACTTGATGCCAAAGTCACATGTTTGGGTGCTATAAACCTCCTTTTTTTGCCTCCCTTGCAGCTGATCTTGCTCAAGACAAGATTGAAGCAGATGGAAGTCAACTTCCCCTCGAAAATTCCTTGTCTTCCAATACTTCCTTAATTTGGCCCATGCATGCAAGAGTGTTAACATCCTCTTGTCATGTTCAGAAATATCCTTTGTGAATGAAGATACCATGGGCTGCCCCAAAGATATGGAGTTACCATGTGTCCTCTTGCCCCTGCCATCATAGACTTCTAATTTCTCCTTTCTCAGCGTAGATAACTGAGTGGGGGATAACAATGTCCATTTCAGAAAATTGCTTATCTCTCTTCTGAATTCATGAGAGATTCTTTGTGTTCTGTTGGTTTCTCCCAAGGCTCCTTCCTTAGCCAAGTATGCAAATGTTGCCCATAGTTGAGAGAACACTTTAGTTTTTCTCCAATCAAGAGGTGCTTGAGGTGCTCTTGTTATGACTGCGTTATCATCTCCTGCCTTTCTTTCCTCCTCTTCAATAATTGAAGTTGCCTCATCATCAGTAAGAGACCTCAGATCTTGGTCTTCTATTGAAGGAGGAATATTCATGCCTTACTCTTGAGAAGAAATCCCTTCATCAAATGGAGATCTTGCCCTTGGCAAGGTATCAAACAAGTTTACACCCTCTTCCATGGTTTTCAGAAATGGATTTGGATCTATAGATCCTTCCAACTCATGCAAAATATTTGTTTGATATGGTTTGATAGTCTCAATAGAAGATGTTACATATGAAGTTTCATCAAACCTTTCTACTAATATGTCAATAAACTTTGCATAAGTAGGTGTATTTGCATTCCTTAAGGAAAAAGACTCAAACAACCACCAAGCATATGCTTTACCTTCAAAATGCAGCGCTACTACTTTGATGGCTTCAATTTCTAAAACTTGATGTTGCTACACAAAGTTGCCTAGCTTCTCCACCCAAACCCTAAATGGACATTTAGGTGATCCATCAAAAGTAGATAGAAAGAATCTACCCACACCATGTTGTTTCCCCTTTGTGCTTATGTCTTCCTTGATCTTGCAATACCCTTTGAAGTTCAAGTTATCTTTGAACTCCTTATATTGGCTTCATATTCCCACAAATACTCTCCAAGAGTCTCCTTCTTGGGCACACCTCCTTTCTTTCTCTTCATGAAGAAATCATTGACAGAATGTTGAAGACTGGGTGATATGGCTAAGTGCACATATCCATGAGATGAGGATTTTGGAATTTCCTCATGTATATATATTGTAGATATTGTTGAGGGATCTTCCTACTCTTCCCTCCTCATTTCTCTGATGTCCTTTCTGGTATCTTGCAGAGCTTGGAATAGAAGTTCTGTGAACCTCTTTTTTCTTGAAAACAAGGGTTTGCTCTGGTTTCTCTTACAGATCTCCTCCTCCCTATGAGAAGACTCCATACTTCTTGAAGCTCACACACTGAACCAAGGAAATTTTCTCTGATACCACTGTAATATCCCAAAATTGGGATTGCACAGCAAGCCTGCTGAAATAACGCACTTCTGGGAAATCTATGCATAGAAATGAGTTTATAGTTCCTAGATCACTTATATCAGCTCTTCTAAGATATAAATCCAAAGGAGAGCACAAACAAATCAAACTAGGTGGGTTAAACAGATCTCCCACAACCTATTCTAGCTTAAAATCACCCAAAGAGAGGGGCTGCAGCTATATGCAAATACTGCTACAAAAAATAACGTAGTTCCACTGAAGAAAAGCAGTAGGATGATATGGAGGTTCAAAGATCAGATGTATAACAGAAAATCAGATTTACATTACAGCCCATACATTGTACAAGATAAAGAATGAGACTATACAAGAAAAATCCTCATAAATGAGGTGCTACATCCATAGAAAAGGTCTGCATAAAATCAACAACGTTATTTTATTGGGGCTGAAGTAGCAGTATAATATAACTTAGATCTAGAGCATATATATACATAAAAGGATAGATCTAATACATATTTATGTACAATAAGAGCTCATCTATACATTCCCCTTGGGGTTTTGTGCAAATCATGAAGCACAGAGAGTAGATCTGAGATCTAGAGTTGCAGATCTGCAGAAATTTTCAGAAATTACTTAATCATATAATGGAACAGTGGATTAGATCTTAAACAAACATGGATTGGCTGGCCAATCTGAATCCATGGATCACCACAGTGAGAGGGAAGATCCTAACACTGGAGATCTCTCCTCCAATATGCAGAAAAAACACCTTGCAAATTATCCTTTGCAAATAACGCAGTATAGGGAAAGAAAATACATTGTAGGCTCTGAGAATGATTTGGCCTGATGCCAAGGTCTGGATCTAAAGCTCAATTAGCTAATGCACTCTTCTAGGAGGTTAAAATACACGCTCACTGAGAAGAGGCACTAGTGAAATCTAGATCTGAGCAGATCTAGTGTCTTCCACTTGCTGCAACTCACAAGGACAACCCAACCCTCAATAGGATCAATGTTGTAGGTGTAAGGTGAAGCTTTTCCCAAGCCTGATAATGGACAAAATGGAACAAGTCTCTTCCAAGAGCTGCTCAAGGAAGGAGGTGGGAATCCTAAACAGGAAAACCCAGATAGGAGTGTCTAAACAGACAATACCTTCAGAAAATAATATATTCAACCACCCCTTCATGCTGATCTCCTCTTCCTTTTATAATATTGGAGTCTTGTAAAAACCCTAAACCACTTCATTAGTTTAGCCCCTTTCACATGCAGAACCTCCATCTAGAACTGCGATGTGCCTCAAGGAGGTTCAATGCATCTAGACTGCGTTGTGGATATGGTCAAGGTTGACTTGGTCTAGTGATCAACCTCTTTCACACTCAAGTGTGTTTTATAAAATGGCTCGAATTTAGCCATGTTCACATTGGGCATTGATTTATTTTGTTATTTTCAGGAGTTTTACATGTCCTCCTTTACATTTTATTCATCAACATGAAATGCAAAACAAAACAAGGAAAAATAGAATATTCCCATTAGCTTGGGCTAATTGGGAATATTACAACATTCCAACTAGAGAAAATTCCCCATTCCCAACTCCTGGTGGTGGTGGATTATCCCCTGTATCACAACGTTGTTATCTCCTTTTGGCTCCTCTTATTCCTCCTCCTCACTATCAAAGAATACCTCTATATAGTGTGCCTTCCCTGCAACACATCGATTCCATGGTGCCTATGGTTCTTGGCATGTGAAGCAAAGCTTCCTTCTCCTCAATTCTCTTCGGATATGATCACTAAGAGGCCCTTTGTTCTAGTTATCCTTTGGAGAAAGGACCTTCATATCTTTCCCTTTTGACTGAAAGGGTGGCCTTTTTTGAAATGGAGCTCTTACTCTTGGCAAAGCATCCTGTAAATATCTAGCCCTCTCAATAGCATCTTGGGGAGTAGTTGGTTTAGTATATTTGATCAACCCATGCAGAGGCTCTGCTAGCCCATCAATGAACATATAAACCCTCCTAATTGCAGATAAATATGGAACCACAACAAAAAGTTTTAGAAATTCAGAGATATATGTCTTTGGATTTCCTGACTACTTGAGCTTGGCTAGCTCAATAAATGGTGCCTCGAGGTCTCTTCGATCAAACCTCTCTATTAACCTCTGGGTGAAATCTGAATACGCAGTCGCATTGGCATGCCCCAATGTAGAAAGACCATGAAACAACCAATCATGTGCCTCACCTTCAAGGTGCAGTGCTACTATTTTGATGGCTTCCATCTCTTGTACTTGGTTCAGCTGGAAGTAGATGTCTAGCTTCTCCACCCAAGACTTGGCTTTGCACTTGGATTACCCATCAAAAGCGAGCAAAAAGAATCTACCCATAGTCTGTTGTAGATCATTATTCTATATGAATCCTCTGCTTCTATTGTTATTTCGGGGTCTCCTGTTGTCCTTGATCTGACAAAAATCCTGAAATTTAAGATTATATTTGAATCCCTGAGATTGAGACTCATACTCTAGAAAATAGTCTTCAAGGGTCTCTTGTCCTTGGGGTCCTTCACCTCCATTTCCCACTGTTAGGAATGTAGTCATATTGGAGGGTTGGGAAACTTGTTGTTGCAGTGAAATATCAACACAAAAAATGAGAGCAGATCATGGAGCCATTATATTAGACATTATAGCAAAAAATGTGTACCAAATCTTTATTAGAAATTATGAGAGAGAAGAAACACACAATATTCACACACACAATAATCGAATTTCTATATTAAATCACACTAATACATTATAATATTTATAGTGCTGCTGAGATCCAACTAATTCCATTCTTGGAGGGAGTAGTTGAGTGAATCTCTCAACATCCTCCAACACACCAAATCAATCCCTAAACTGTAGTATGCATCATAAATGAGGCATTATCTCAACACCCCCCCTTAATGCATACATTACAGAAATGGAGAACACACTAATTTAATACAAACATTTGTCTGCCCTGGTCTTCATTAACACTTGTACCCACTCTGAGATCTCATAGACAACGCTCTTTTTCTCCACCATTTTCGAGCTACCATTCAACCCATTTAAAATACATTTGTTTCTGACCAGCAATAATGCACTTTGCAAGATCAACAGTATTGACAACTCGGCTCGTCGGGGCTTCCGCGATAAGAGCTGACAAGTGATGAACCATCCTATGGACCAATCACCATCTGTCGGATATTTCGCTTTCGGCTATCCATCAGTGGCTAGGAAAATGGTCTGAATACTGAATGTGTTCAAGAGCTAATCTAACAACTTGACCTGCTTCACACAAATGGATCTCATACTGTAACCTGTAACTGATGCCCTTGGCCTGTAGCACAACAGATCAGCATATAACAAATTCACACAATCAAATTAGCCAATTGTTCTCTCGTCCCTGTAGAACGTCAAGAACGACTAATTTAAATAATGCTAAATTGTTCATATTTGGTTCTGCACTATACACATCTCACAACAAATGTCACATAATATATATCTAACAAGCAGCTTTAATTTCTCTAGCAGTATAGCACCTTTCTCCCGAAAATTTCTAGCAATTGCAGCCTCCGTCTTCCGCAAATAAATTTGCAGCTTCCATCAAACACAAGGCAAGAAATATATCTACCCTCTTATTACATATAGTTGACCAACAACGCAGTTGGGTAAACTCAGATGATACCCAAATACATGTTCCTGATGAATGACTTGCCCGTAAATGTGTAATAAATCCGCTAGCAATAACGATGCCAGCAAATTTGAAATTGAAAAACGATTGCGCTGCATGTGATAATATCGGTTGATGTTGTGGTCGTCATTCACGATTGACTTGAACGCTTCGCCGTTGATTTTCTTCGTTGTTCATTGTTGACTATTGGGACATCTGAAACTACCCTTCTCCACCATTGAAAACGAAACCCCCAAAACTTCGATATAAAAACCAACCCCGCCTTTGTACCAGACTCAAACGATATCTGCGAATTTGAGATACTGTGTTGTAATGAGCGGCCAAAAGAAAAAAAATATTAAAAATTATGAAAGAGACGGGCAGGAAACGCAAGGATATATTGCCGCTTAAATTACAACAGCAAACGATATGTAAATTGAATTTATATCTCAGATTTTAATCAAAAGTCTGGGTTGTGACCGAGAGAGGGAAAAGCCAAACAAAACACAGCTTCTTCCTTTGCAATTAAACGCAGCTCCAGCTTCTTCCTTGATCAACGTAAGGGCCAACTCAACGCAGCGTTTGTTTCTATGTGCGTCCAAACTCAACGCAGAGTCCTTTTTCTGCGTGTGCTACCTCACAACGAACCAGGTTGTGGATTTCCGCCCAGAATCCACACAAATGCCACTGTCTCTAATCAGAAAACGTTGTCACAATTTCATCCTGGCGTTGGCTACCTACAATGTCAGATACGTACACAATACATAGAAAAATTCACACAGTAATCTACCCATGAATCCTATTCCTATAGAATCAATTCTCACAATTTTCTCCTCATCTTTCTGAGCACTCCCGTGAGGGATTAAGCTCAGCTAGGCTCCGATACCATATTAGAAATTATGAGAGAGCAGAAACACACAATATTCACACACACAATAATTGAATTTCTATATTAAATCACACTAATACATTATAATATTTATAGTGCTGCTGAGATCCAACTAATTCCATTCTTGGAGGGAGTAGTTGAGTGAATCTCTCAACATCCTCCAACACACCAAATCAATCCCTAAACTGTAGTATGCATCATAAATGAGGCATTATCTCAACAATCTTGAGGAAAAATACACTCGGCAAAACAAGCCTCTAAGAACCGAGCACATAAAACATGAAGAACAGTTGCTATATAAGAATGTCGAAGGCTAAGACAGCGCAGTTTTTGCTGGGGATATCTTCTACTGTAAATTAAATTACATGGATCTACTGATATAGTGCTTAGAAAATGTTGGGATCAGAGATCTAGGCCTTCTAGCACAATTCCAAGACAACCCAAAAAGGGTTTACGTAAATACACAAAATGTAAAATATCAAAATGTAGCCCTAGGGCTGAATAACACTCTACAACTAGAAAAATGATAGGAGGTGGCTACTCTGATATATAAATGGATGGTACTCCTCCAATAGACCTCCTGGATGAAGGGTTGCTCCCCTCACTAGAAATATAACTCACAAACTTGGGCACCAAGCCCTCCACTGCAACTGCCCTGCAAAATAACGCAGTTTCTGAAGGAGAATGCGCTATAGATGTTGGCAGAAACTTGGCCTAATACCGGATGGTGAAATAAGGCTCAATGAATCTCCTTGCTAGCCTCCCAGATCAAAGGTTGCTCCCCTCACTGGAAAACAAGCTCAGAAACTGGGTCTATCAACCCTCCACTACTACTACCCTGTAAAACAACACAATCCTGAAGGCGAATGCATTGTGGATAATGGTTGGAGCTTGGCCTGATTCCGGATGGTGGAAATGAAGCTCAATGAACCTCTCATGAGTGGGAACTTGAAGTCCCCTAAGGATGAGGGTGGTATTTCCGCTCGGAAACACCCTTGTGCTAAACAACACAGCAGACTCCGCTAAATAGTTGAAGCTTGCAGAAAGTCATAAAATACCAAGACATAAACAATATTCATAATGCCTTCTATGGCTCCCATCCCCTTCCTTATATGATTTTTGAGCCTCCACACCCTTGGCCCCACACATCAAAGATTCTACTCCCATGGAGACTCCCTCCCACTAACATTGTGTTGTCCCTCAATAACTCTCCCTTACCTCCATACCAGCGTTGTTGATTTGGTCAAACTTGACCACATCCACATGCTTCAACCTATATTAATACATAAGGGTGCTTTATCCAAATGATAAGATGATCCACATTCACATTAGAAGTGGTTTTATTCCTACGAAGGAGATTTATGGGTCTCCCTACCCTCTTATTCATTTATCTAAATGACAAAAGCAAAATTTAATATTCCAACTAGCTAAAAGCTAATCAAGAACATTAAAAACCATGACTACCAATCTAGAAAAGAAAGCTACACATGTATGGAGAAGGAAGCAAATTGGATCTGAAAGTCTCTTGAAAACTTAATCCAACAACACATGTTGTTGATCTAATGAGTTAATCCTTGATAGAAGTGATATTCCAAGAATTTGATAATGAAATTATGCCAAAAAGGAGACTATGCATATTGTTAGAGGGAGCTTGTGAAGCTATCCATGAAGAGCCTTATGAAATCCTTGATGAGTCACACATGGACAATCTTGATAGATCATCTCTCGGGAGTAACTCCATTGAAGAAAATCATGAAATTGTGAATATGTCCTCCACTTGATCACAAGGCAGAAAATCTTTCTTGTGTTGAGAAAAAAGAAGAGCTAAAGGAATTTATGCAGGCAGGGGGATTTAGTTTATCATATACCTCATCCATTTCCATGAAGGAATTCAAAGGCTTAGGGGGGGCAAGTTCATTGAAGCAAGAGCACCATAATAGAAGAAGCAACATATCTATGAAGAACTATCATTGGTGAAGAAAATACGATGAAGAGAATTAGTTTAGTAGGGGAGTACTTGGGCACCCCATTTTCCATTGATGTCAAAGGGGGAGAAATTGTTTAAAGGGCAAGAATATTTCCATCAATGACAAAGGGGGAGATTGTTGGTCAAGGTTTTCATTCATGTCAATAAGGCAATGTTTGTGATGGAAAATATTCTTGTGATGCGTAATGTTTCCCTAGATGCCCATGAAACCCTAGCTCTAGATAGCTCTTGATTATTGATCATAATTCCCTAGTGATGGAAGGCCTGGAACTAATGCTTTCTATATGATGTTTTAGCCTAGGTGAAAATGCAGTAGCATTAACCATATACATTGATGAAAAATCTAGTGTTTGATGCATGGATGATTGTTGGTTGGAAAATAAGATGAAGCCCTAAGCCTCCTTGATTGATGCTCATGGTGTCCTATTCTTTAATAAAATAAGGAAGCCCTAATACTAATAAATAACACAAGTGAAGAAGCCCTAAACATTGTCCAAATCATAATCCTAAAGGCTTCCATGATTAAATCATGATGACTTTTTCAAAAATATTATTTCTTGATGGAAAAACGACCTCACTTGAGGATAAGACTGAAATAAGCTAATAGAAGGCATTTTTCCCTTTCCAACGAGCTATCACACACCCTCTAACTCCTCTTAGATTGGGGGGGAATTATTTCTTTAATATAAAATAATATACTTTATACCATCCGACCTAAGCCGACTTGTGTAGGCTTGAAATTTTGTCCAAGGGACATGTCTCTTCGTCAAATATCAAAACCAGTATAAATATGGCATTACACATCTCATTCTAGCCATCAAATTTTGGTGAAAAAACACAAAAGTTACAGGAGGTCGAGGAGACAAAAAGGATTATTGTTTGGGAAATATTAAAAAAATAAAAGCATACATTACAGCTCATATCTTTTGGGCTAAGCCTCCATACTTCAGAATTATTAATTGCAGTCACAAGGTTAATGCATCAAGTTTTTGGTATATTTTATGTAGTTGATTGCAAACCTACTTCGCATCTCTCTGGAATAGAAATATCTCAGCACTGTGATAAAAATTGCATTCAAAACCTGTGGTTGCATTAAGGACCTGTGGTAACATTCTTTTCAGAGAAAAGGGTTTTGAACTGTAGTACAGACCTGTGTGAAATTATTTGGACATTTATCTTCATATCTTTTCCTAACACTTTGCACACTTATCTGATAGTTTTGTACATGTTTGGGAATTGTTTAGGAGCATCCTATTAACAAAATTAAGGATACCTTTGGGGCAGATTAAAGCAGAATAGAATACCAAGTTAAAGTATAGTCTTGGAACTGCTTTACACCCTGGAGACTTTTGGATCATTCCCAAAGTTATAAGTTTTAGACATCGGTTGGGAATTTGTAGCATTGTTTCAATGTCCTTTTTGAAGACCTAAGACAGGTTTAGAAGCGTAAATAATTACTTGGAGCAATATTAATGAAGTTTGTTGAAACGTTTCCTTTACAGAAGCCTTGTTCAAGATTGTAGAAATACCTTATGGATTTTTCTATTATTTGCATTGAATAACCTATTAAAGACCTCTTTGAAGTAGCATTGAAGCCCCTATGAAGTAGTCTTTGAATAATATTGTTTGTACAGGAATGAAGAGCATTGGAGACTCTTACTATCCATATTGAGGATGACCTTGATGGACTAGCCCCTAGAACATGTTGGAGAATTGCTAAAGCAGATCTTGGAATTACATTTTGAAAAATTCTTATTGAGCAACCTTAAAACCACCTCAGATCATATTTGGTGCTGAAACATTGTTTTTGAAGTGTGCAGATCTAACCCTTTGGAGCATTGTTTTGAAGACTTCTTGAAAAAAGACTTGAATATTGTTTAAAGCAACATTTTATGGAAATTTCGAAATAGTACTAGAATCAACTAGAAGTAGATTTGGTTGACATTGGGGGAATTTGATTTGAAGCATTGTCATGAATACACCCTAAAGGATTCATAGAGGTGTTGTGAAGATCTTGAGAAATAAAGGAAGAGTTGTGCAGACCTTGAAGCACCCTTGAAGAAATTTTGGAAGAAAATTTGAAGCAGTTGAAGCTTTATGAAGACATACCTCATAACTTACATTGAAGATCCATTGAAGGGAATTGGAAGCATAATAGAAGCTAGTCTTGGAATCTTGCAGTTCTTGAATAAAAGTTGGAACAGCTATTGAGCATACGTTGGAGAATCATCAAGAATCCTATTGAAGACATTATTGGAATTAATGATGCACTGATGTCATCATGAGGTGACCTTGGAGTTCTTGTTTGGGTAACATGAAGAGTTGTGGAGACACCTTCATGAGAAGACAAGTTTTTCAGTGATGAAGTGATTTGGAGAAGGCATCTTTGAAGATAATTACAAGGCTCTTTACATAATACATTGGAATCCATGAAGAATCATTGATATTATCTTGAAGAATCAAAGCAAAAGGTTGGAGCCCTAGAGGATATGAGTTCTCGAGTAGACCAGGTTAGAGCCTGTACTAGAGCTAGGGTTGGAGCCCTAGAGGTTAGAGCCTGAAAGTGAAAAGGTTGGAGCCTTAGAAGATAGGGTTAGAGCCCTAGAGGTTGGATACTCGTGAAGTCCAAGTTGGTGCTTGGAAAAGTACAAGTTGGAGCATGGGAGATTGAATATTGGTGTCTTAATCTAGGGTTGGAGCCCTAAACTATTATTGTAGTTGATTCATTGTAAAGAAGAGGATTCAAGTCCTCGTTATATCTTATTAATAAAATCCTTATTCTATATTTTTCATTTTGTGTTCTAAATATAAGTGATATTAACTGGTAAAAATAACAATTGAAAATAAATATGGATTCACCCCCCTCTCGGTATTTCCAATAGAGAATATGTGCCATTGAGTGCTTGTTTCGGTTGATAAACACTCAGTGAAGTTGGATAAAGCCTACATAGAGATAAGTATTAATTATCAGTTTAAAGAAGTTTATGTTTAATTTATGATTTAACATGTTTTAAATTTTTCATGGTTGATCTCATAAGGATCATGTGCTTTTGATGTAGATGAACTACTGGACTATCTAACTTAAATATATGAGGCTGACTACAAGCAACATCAACATGATACTATGAGAGTGTGTGGAATAATCATAATATAGTTGAAGACCTCAAGAACTAGGACATTTCAATGGTGGTAGAAACATATTATATGCATCAATTATTGTATGATACGTCATGACTAAGATGGTTTTGTTATTAAAGCAAGGAAGAGATATGCCCTCGTTAAGGAGATTATTCCTATGCAAGGAATATGTTCCAAGGAATGGATTTTCCAAGGGATTGGGTAGAAGCGAAGGAGATGCCTAAACTTGGAAGGTGTGTGACTGCAAGGAAGATAATACTAAAGAAAATTGATTTCAAAAATTCTCATGTGCATATTTAGTGGAATCAAGCATTAATTGGGAAACAAATGAGACAAGTTTGTTCCTATGAAAATATTTAGGACAATGGATAGCATAGTTGGATACTGGAGGCAGATCGAGCCCAAGAATCAAGTGCTCAAGCAAGGAAAGGTGTAATGGAAGCATTGTGGACCAAATGATTTCATTTGGAAAATGGTTGATTGAACGCAGGTATCTTACTCTCTTCTTTTTTTTAATGTGTAAATTAATGTAAGAAAGTTGTGTATATAAAATGCGTTGTTGAAATATTTTGTTTTGGGTATAAGAACACCGAGCAAAGTGTTCCTCCAACGAGGTTGGGTCTGTAATAGAACTTTTCTTACCCCTCTTTTGAATGACACTATTAATTGTAACTCATGTAAAACAATGTGGAAATGGAATATGTGGCTAAGTTGGAGGAGAGAACACAAATTCAAAGACTTAGGAAGAGTTGATTGTGCAGATTTTAAAGCAAAACCCAAGCCCCTTCATTTATTTACCAACCCATCACCCTGAGAAATTAAATGGTTTGTTGGTTCATACATTGAAGTTGTGCATGGGTAGCATGCAGAAAAATATGTTTCCATATTGTCCTTAATTTTGTGGGATGTGTTGAGGATGCAAAAACACAATAGAGGGACGTAAAGAAGCATGAGCAAGAAAAGGGGAAAGGGGTTGATTGCATATTGCACATTGGAAGTTGAAAGAATCTTGGGGAGGAGAAATTGAGCATAAGGAGTGCTCATGAATGACTATTTTGATGTGGGTGGGTGGAAACCTAGGTTGTTGCAAAAGAAAGAGAGTGGTGAAATAATAATGTAAGCATGGGATCAAGAGAAATTCGGAGCAACAGTGAGGCGGAAAGCATTGTGGGTAAATTGGGACAACATTCCCTACATTCTATTTGCCTATGTGTTGGTGATAATTCAACCAAGGGAGCTCAGGGAAATATGGACTCACTTGGTGCTAGCTTGGGGGATGAAAAAACACCCTTTAGAATGAAATTAGGTTCCTAGGATTAATATGACCTTTCTTGAATATTGGTTGATTCCCTATGATTGATTTATGAGTTTGAGTGAGTCATTGTGGTGTTCTTTTCTTGGGAGTGGTTAATAAACCACATAAATAATGGATTCCTCATTTTTAATACCTATCTAACTAATTGATGGTGTGAATACCCTTGAGCACTTAACTCCTTATACTTTGAACCTAGCTCAGGGGTGATTAGTGTTGGGAATTGGGTTCAACGCCCCCTGTGTGTTTCGTGACATGGACTAACCGCCTCTCCTAGATCCTAACTCTGGAAATTGTAGCGGATACTAACGCCTGTGGGTTTTGGTCTAATGTAAATCGTGATTCCAACAGGTGGAATCAGAGCGACAAGTCTCAAGTTTGAAACTCACCCGGTTGGTGTTTGGGGGGAGATTATTGGACATTGGGTTCAACACTCCCCGTGTGTTTTGCGACATGGACTAACCACCTCTCATAGATCCTAACTCTGGCTATTGTAGTGGATACTATCACCTATAGGTTTTGGTCTAACGGAAATCGTGATTCCAACAATTAGTTGCAAGAAATATTGTAGTGTATCTAACCTACGATTGGGTGGAGACTTGAAGTCCCTATTGAGAATTTGGAGGGCTAGAGATTAATTAAAATTATCTTCTTGATAATTACTTGTGAGCTTACTTGATTTAATTATGTCTTCTCTCACTTAGCTTGTTTATTCTTTCATCAAGTCAATTACCAAAATACAAGAGACACAAAGTTAGGCTCTTCGATCCAAGGAAAAACCTCTCCCTCTTGGAGAGGAAAACCCATGATAAATTCTTCTTATAGATCTTCAAATGACAAGTACCATGACCAAGACTTAGACCAATGACCTATGAATGCCTCCAAGACCTTGTCATTACTTCTTTTCCTGCCTTTAATATTGACCCTTCTCTTTTGCTCCAATCTGCACTGACCTGCACTAGTACTAGAGAACTCTGTCTCTACTTCTCATTACTTAGTAAACTATTAGATAATGAATCTTCTTCACCTTGCATACACTTGTGGCTTTGTTCCTTTTAAGACTACATTATTCTTTAGGTCATTGTCTCAACTTCATGTATTGATCCACAGTCTTGGCACAATTAGTAAGGCCTTCTTTTAGCATGTCTGCATTTATATTACTGCCTTTTCTTTTCTTATGATTTGGGTTCCTTGTACTACTTGGAGTCAAAAATTGGTATGCTATACTTCTGTGTGATATCCGCAGATTCTTCCTGAGATAAGATCGAACAAAAAATGTTGTTTATACCTTAGACAAGTCTGAATTGTTACCCTGTACTAGATCTCAACAATCTGCACTTATTTCCTCTTCAAATTTTCACTTTTCCACCCTCTGAAATCCGCACTTTTTTCTCTCTGAAATCCGCACTTGCATTCTCATAACAATTCGCAAATATTCACCATAAAACCAAATAGATATATGCAATTATCTTGTGTTAATGAGCCACAGTTGATAGGGGTATATATAGTGCATAGTATGGCTTTTAGGCTGACCTGTAGGCTGACTTCATCATTGATTATCAACCAACTTTATTACATCATATCCACCGTTTTAAAGAGAGTTGTCGTGAGGGATGTTTGATAATTTCTTCCACAAGATTTATGAAAAGGTCTTGGAGCATTTTAATGATGACTAGGCTCTCCATATACATGACACTAACTACACTTATAAACAAAAGACAAACTCTAAATATACATCAAGAAGAAGTCTATTAACCTATAATAAAATTCTTGCTCATGAAACCCATGAAGAACGTACAACAAATTAAATTTTATTATATTTGTCTTCTTCTTTACATAAATACATAATTACATAGTCAATATGAATACCGATCCTAGTTACACTTTTCAACACTCCCTCTTAACTAGGGAGGTATTCATACAGGTACATGGTCACTTTCAAACTGAATAATCTCATAAGAAGAATCGGATTGGTAATCGCATCTGTATAGCATCATATCAACCAGCATTGTCCTAGGGCAAGGCCTTGACTAACAGCCCCATCTCTCAATGAGACAATGGACTACAATTTTGGTGAGACACATGACTTATAGACACCATATTCATTGTCTCTCCAAGGTACATACTCCACCTGGGTGTTCCCAAAGTATGACCTTCTTGGACTAATCTTCTCTTGGGTAGCTATCCCTAAAAGAATATCAGTCCCTAACTACTCTTATTTTGAATTCCCTAACACATTCTCAAAGAGTATCGAATGCCAAATCATTACCCAATCCTCCATTTTATCTTCCCAAGTGAAGACTAGAATGATGTGTCAATCTCTCCCTCTCATCCAGGGAGGAACTATTCCGTAAGGGAATGTACTCATTCCTGTATAAGGAATGTACCTAAACTTACTCTTAGGAATTACCCAGTTTCTTCCAAGTAAGAAACTGATCACCAAGCTCCCTCTCAATCAGGGACCTACGGTAGCAATGGTGATACACCCACTTTCTCATGAAGAATTCATCCCCTCGATGTCATGGATTTCGATCTTAAGGAATCTTCAACTTTAGCTCCATATGGCACGGATCATCCATCACTTTCATTAATGAGTCATGTCATCTACCAGAAAGTGATTCATCTATCTTTCTCATCTGGTCCACCTTTTATGCCATGCTACTTTCTTTCGAATCATCTCCAAGGATCATACATCCTTTCTCATGATTAGCAGCCCTGCACAAATTCATCCAGATAAACATATACATATGAACTTTTAAAACAAAATTTACCTCAGTGATGATCTTTCACCATGACATCTTCTTGTAGGCATCAACATCCTTTATTTTATATTGAAACACCTTCTAATGATATGTTTTTTCAAGGGTCTTCTTCTTTACCAGACTTCTATCAGAGTCTACATATCCTCCCAGGAGATATTCTAGTCACATGTTCTTGGCTTTCGGATGATGATTGCCTCTTGACATGGTTTCACTTCATGATCTCTTCCTTTCTACACATCTTCATTCCCAGGAACTTCCACATTAGGGGAATTTTAAGGTCTAAAATGGGCCTCCTAAGAAAAATGTACAACTAAAATAAAATCTATAATAACCAAAAGGATTCAAGATGATGATGTCAACCATGGGGGATGATTCACCATTTTTGGAGTAAAAAAGTAAAAATATTAAAAAATAATATAATAATAAAACTACTTTTTCAACTCGTATTTTGAACTTATCTCCCTAAGGGTTTACTCAAATTTTGAGCAAGAATACTCATTGGATGAAAATTTTAATTTCTCATCCAAGGAGTACCCACGTTGCATACTTTTGATGGACCCTGCTACATGAAAAATGAGAAATACATTAAAAAAAAATGTGATTGCAATCACGTTTTTTTATGTATTTCTCAATTTTCGTGTAGCAAAGTCCATCAAAAGTATGCAACATGGATACCCCTTGCATGAGGAATTAAATGTTTCACCCAACGAGTATTCCCGCTCGAAATTTGAGTAAACCCTTAGGGAGATAAGTTCAAAATATGAGCTAAAAAAGTAGTTTTTTTCTTTTTTCCCTCTAAAATTTGATGATGTAATAAAATCTTATTTTATTATTTCCACTATTATTTTATAATTTCCTTAAGAGGTCCATTTTAGACCTCAAAATTCCCCTAATGATTTACATTTCCTTGTTCATATACAACCAACTCATATTCCACATGAGTATATATTATGTTGATTTCATCTGTCACTGCACCGAGAGAGATACTCATTCATAGATCATACTTCTAAATATAGAAGTCCATTACTTGCAACCATATGACATGAATTCACAAAATCCAGTGTCAGCATTTAAATATATATACCTCATACCTTTTTCCTTTGAGTAATCTAGTAGAAATTTCACTAGAATGAAGAGCTTCATTCCCTTGACCTGCTTCATCAATATGTCATCACATCCCAAAATTCTGTAGCATAGAATTCTTGATGAAACCATTATGTTTTCTTTCTAATCAATGAATTTATAGAGAAATCCATTAGAAAATGTCAGCACCTATATTCATGATGACCCTTGATCTTGATGACTGTCTTCCAACAGTATTGTTATCAGAGAGGTTTTCCAAGAGCTATTTCATGGAGAGCTCCTGTCATGCTTTGATCATGATGCTATATTAATTTCTATCATACAATTTTACAACCAACAGAAATCACTTAAAGGGGTAGATGATCTCAATCATAGTGGATATCCCTCGCCTCTTCTTTCTTAGATTTTTTTACATCAGGTTCTTCCCTCATTTCTGAGACATGGGCTTCTTCCCTTTTTCTCTTGTCCTTTCCAGATTTAGGACAATCTATTTTATAATTTCCAAGTTCATTACATCCAAAGCATCATACTATGTCCATATTTCTTCTTTTATTCTGAGGACCAAATTTTCTAAATCTTCCTTTCTTCTTGTAAATGGCTGCAAAGGCTTGATTCCCTTCACTTGGTCTTGTATCAGATTTGGCTTTCAATATTGCTTCCTATATTTTACATAGAGACCATAAATCATGGAATGGTGTGGCTTTTTTCTTCTTGTATAAACTTGAAGTGAAGTTTCCCCATTCTTCTGGTAGAGCATTCAACACCACTGTAGTCATATCAGTGTCAGACATTACTTCTCCCAGTTCCTATAGTTGATCTCTTATTTTAGAAATCCTCATAAAGTATGGAGTGATTCTTTCTTCCCTTGACAATTTCATTTTATATAGTTCTTGTCTCAGAGAGATTACTTCTCCTGCAGTACTCACAGAGAATAGCTCCACCATTTTCCCATATTTATCTTTAGCAGACTTTAGTTTTGATACATAGGGAATGAGTGAGTCCTTAATGGATTCTATGAGAATCCTCTGGGCTCTGATTTCTCCCTTCATGTACTTGGCATGAGCTGGAGCATCTTCTTTTTGTGGTTGAATTGTAGATCCTTTGATGTAGTCCATAACTTCCTCTTCAATTAAATTCAAATCTGTCCTCTTCTTCCAAACACTAAAGTTTGATGACCCGACTAGCTTGTTGCTTTCTTTACAATAATTCATCTTGACATATTTAAGTAAGGTCATTGATACTTACTTGATTAGAGTGGCTTGCATTTTCCTTGAAGATGAAATCTTCAATGTAGGTGATTGTTGTCCCTCGTTTTTATCCAACTTTGTTTAAGTAAATACACTTTATTACCATGCTTTCTGTTGAGTCAAGAAGGTGACTGTTAAAGGTAACCTTAATGCTTCACATTAATCATCAACCCAAGGCAAGTTCTTTTATTTCAAGAGTGCGAGAAAAATATATGCGAGTGAAATCAGAGGTTAACTACTGTAAATCATTGTAAGAAATGTTATCTAATTCTTGAAGTTCAATCAAACCAACTAAAAAGTAAACTATGAAATACTTCAAATCAATCAAAGGAATAAACTCTTAATCTAAACCTATGTAGAAATAAACACTCAATGCTGAAATAAGGGATCTTTTGCAATTGAACAAAATGCTTTAATGAATTGAACAACAACCTTAATAAATTGAACAACAATCCTAATGAATTGAACAACACTCAATTATTTAACATTTTTCAATGGAATTCTCTATAACTCAACTAATAGAAACATTCATAATTGAACATCAAACCAAACATTCACACTTATGATGGAAAGACTTAAGAAATAACTGTATGCAGAATCGAACAATAACTACTTAAGCACACTGAAAGCAATCTAATGAATGTAAATATGTCACTCCATAATAAAGGAACATCAATGATAAATTCAACCTATTGAAAAGGGAATTGCAACACATCACACTCGTAATTAATGAATTGAATGGTAAAGATACAAAGCGCAAAGAATAACTAAAATAAAAGAATCAGAAATGAACATATAACACAAAATAGCAGGAGAACTCCCAGGGACTAGGCCCGAAGCCTATAGAATTCTTCTGCCAAGAAATAGTCAGAATCTACTTAGAATGAAAAAATTGACTTCTTCATTAATTAATGGGGCAATACTTCATCACGAGTTCAAAGGTTTTGTCTGAATAAGTTTATTACAGAAAATTACAATACATGAATAACAACTCTCTGTCTCCCTCACCTTCAGCCTTTTATAAATTCAAGGCAAAACAAAATATAATAAGGAATCATCAGGATCAAGATATCCTAAGGCTTCGTAGCCATCAACCGAATTCTTCAAGAATAGGTGTATTTCTGCATCTTTTTCTGATTCGTAGGAACCAATGTCATTCCATTTACTTTTCTTGACTGTTGTTTTTTAGTCATTTTGGTCAGCAGTTGGTTTGTTTCGATTCCCTATCAATAAAGACAGAAAAATTTACTTCTATTAAACACACATTTTACCAATAATTCGTTTTACCCTAATTTTACATTATTCTCCTTTGATTTATTTATGAAATGAAGGAAAACATATAAAATTTAATGATAAATCATGCTAAAGATAGGGGTAAAATGTACCTTTTCCTCAACCCAACATACTCCCCTCCTTACCTTTTTGCATGTCCTCGTGCAAATAGATGATTGAGGTGTAGTTGAGTTAAGGAATAGGCAGGATACACTTCTTCTTTGTAAATTCTAGAACCATTCTTTTGTTTCACTTTTTCAAATTTTGAGTTTGTATGTCCCTCTGGTAATTCATAATCATGATGGTAGTCTTTAGGAGGGTACCATATGATGGTGCATCTATATCTGCATCCTAACCATGTAGGACCCATGTTCAAAATTAGATTACTATACATATTAAAACAAGAAGCAACAGCTTTAAAATTCCTATACCCAAATGGTTCTTTGTTCTTAACGTTATTGGTAGAGGCTTGCCATCTCTATTTGGTTGCTAATAAAGCTTCTTCCTGAATATCCTAGAAGTATGCTCTTCCATTCTACACAATATATTTGTGAAATGGCCCCAACTTGGCTATCACTCCTTCCCATTTCATAAACTTCTTATTTTGATTAAACAAATGTAGAGGTTTTGTAGGCTCCCCTCTGACCCATAGATCTAGACCATGTTCTCTTTTCTGAAAGATATTGTAGGCTTTAGCCCATGGCAAAGGACAAGAAATCTTGGAACTGAATGTCCCCAATGAAGGGACTGGGGTTAATATCTCTATCCTCTTCTAAAAAGAAATTATGCAAATACAATTCACACAGAAGGTGTTGGGTTTGTTCATCCTGATCATTACAACATTAGAAAAATTCTTCAATGGTTTTAAATGTAGCGGGTTTCCCTGCTTTGACAGCTTTCATCTTCAGCAACAAATACCTTTCTACTAAAAATAAGGCATAATTGGTCGTCGGTGCCCTGCAAGTCAATACATATGAGTAAAGAGAACAAACAACACTGGTTTGTTTCTTAGCATGTTCCAATTGATCTTGTGCCCCTTTTAATTTTACCCTTTCTTCCCTAAGTTGGGCAAAGGTTTTGTCTTTAGCTGCAGAAATGTCTTTAAATAATTTCAGTGATGCTTGATGTTCTTGCAAGGGCACTACTTCCTTCTTATACTGGGCCAATTCATGCTGAAATTGAATTAATTCATTGCGGAGCTTTTGATTGGCAGCTCTTTCTACCAAAAGAGTGTAAGTAAATGTTTCCTCTGTTTGAGTTTCTTTGTCCTCTGTGAGTATCAAATCAGTCTGCATAGAGACTTCAGCAGTATCTACCGTTTGAGTGATAAAATCTATTTGGGTTCCCATGGTAGCTAATTCCTTCTTAGGCTTCCAGGCCTTGTATGCTTCTTTCAAACATTCTCTTAATTGTTTTATTGTTTTCCTCAATTTTTTCATTTCCTACTCATCTTTCTCAATTTAACCTCAACTGATTTTTCTTTTGAAGGGGTTCTGGAAAGAGAAGGAACAGCAGTGGCTTCAATTTCAGGAAGGGTTGTGCCAATATTAGGGTTATCATTAAATGCAACAATGTTTTCTTCAGGCTTCCTAGAGGTTATTCCAATATTGATGTCCTGACTGGGTGGAACAATATTTTTTTCAGGTGTCAAAGGAGTTGTCTCAATACTTGTGTCATGTTCTAATAAAATAGTATCCCCTGACTAGTTTCCAAACTCAAATGTTCTCTCTATTTGGTATTCCCTATTCACCCATTCATTATCCGAGGGAGATAAAACCCTCAAATCCTGCAATTCATTATTGGAAGGTAGGATTTAAGTATGGCCACAGCTGCCAGCAGAGGAAAACTGGTTTGAATGGTCCCTCTGTTCCTCGAATTGTTCAGATGGGTTCCTAATTTCGCAAGAAGGTCTCATTTTTTCTAATACTTGAGCCATTTCCTCCTCACAGTCTTGTAAAGATGCATTTTGACGGCTCAGAGGTGGTGTATAGGATGGCCCTGTCTTATCTGGAAATGTTGCGGTATTTTTTTGTAGTTGTAATCTTTCAGACCGTCTCTGTTTTACTGGTTCTGAGGTCGAAACTTGGGTTCTCTTCCCTCTAGATCTCTTGGGCATGACTATTCTAGGAAGTTCAATTTATGCTCTGTTAGGGTTTTCTTCAGGGGCAGGTAGGGCAGGATTGACAAAATTATCCCATGTTAACTAGATTTTGTTTAACTCATGAATAATAATCAATTTTATCAAGCCATGGTGGTTGAAAACTGGCTTGAGGGTTTTTAGCTATCCTAATCCAAACATCAGTATCATGCAATATATAATTCAAGAAAAAAGGCAAATTAACTAAAATATTTTGTTTGAGAATAGCTAGCAGTTTGAGTTGATGGGACTTTACCACATCCTGACATTCGTCACATATGATATACTTTTGAATGAAGACTTCCATTTCTTGTCAAGGATGCTTCAAGGACGCAAGGTCAATACCTTTTCCTTTTCCTATCAGTTACTCATCTAGATCTTGATACACTGAAACTTCTTCTTATATGAGTACATGTTTATCATTCCATTTTTCCTCTTCTATTGGAAGTCCAGAGACCTCAGCAATTACTTCTTCGGATAATGGTATAATTTTACCTTTAACTATGGTGTGTCCTTCCCGTAGATTCTGCAGGAATTCAATTGTTGTCTCTATATTAAACCCTTGTAGTCTGTGTAGATATGGAATCCAACTAGCTTGCTAGAGAATGGTGCGAGCTAATTCTGAGACTTGAAATATTGTGGGTTCATTGCGAATAGAATTTCCACCCATGGCTACTGTGTTTTCGGAACTGGTTTCTTCACCCTTTTGCATGCATTTCTTTCGGCTTTGTTAGTTAAAAAAAATATAAACACTAGATGCGGCTTTTATAAAATATATTATTAGAAGTATGACTGCATGACATTTAATGCAATTATTCTATTTTCCAATCAGTATATCCGAAGGGAGTCGCATGGTTAATTCGCATGCCTGTTTATTATGGATATTTGTACCCCCTCTAATGAGAGAAGGGCGTCCACGGACTTCAAGCACAAGGAAAGAGGAAAGGTGGTATAAATCATGAATGCACACGAAGTAGACATCATAAGTTGGTAATAATCACAAATGTACATTAGGTGGAAATGACCAAAAAGGGAGAAAAGCGGAGTAGCAACCATTATGAAAAGGATTTCCTATTTTGACAGCATAGTATGACGGAAGCATGATAGGTGACAGATTATGATTGATGTTGTTATCACTCAATTCGGCATGATTAGATAATTCAGATAAAATCATAGTTGATTATGCATATAGGTTTTGATAACGATAACACTTAGTCAAACAGCGCATTCATCTTCAGGAATGGATCAATAGGAAATAGGGCATAAAAATAATTGGTTGTGATCACAAAAGTACTCCAATACCACAAGCAGAGCCACTGATGCCAGCAGGTGTCCATAGCCTTGACAGGGTTGTTGTTTTAACCCAAAATGAGCCAAAATACTCTATTTAAAAGTAGACCTTTTTCTTCTTTTGTGGAGGGACCACTATGATGGTGTGGTGGCCAGATAGTCATAGTGCCATTCACGGGGATTTAACAGAGTGATCAGGCTGGATCGTAATGAGACCTCCTCTCCTTCAAGAAATTTTTAGCTGTCGAGAAGGTCACTACCCTAGTGTGGTGGCCATTGTAGGAATGTCACATGTTAGATCCTCATGATCATGGTAGGCAGGTTCGTAATGAGACCCCCTATTCTATTTTGTTTAAAAAATTTCCACATAGAGATATATTTTCTCTTAATTATAAATGGAGGGAGGCTCATTAACTCCTTAAAAGTTAGGGATGGTGTAAGAAGTAAAAAGAATTCCAATACAAATGATGCTCTTATTCCTATATCCTCATGCCGAAGAGAATTACCACTTGAGAGTGTAAAAAGATACACTAGCATAAGACTATGGTAATGAATTATGTGATAATATTTCTGAACAGGAGATATCCAGCCATTCATTATATAGATAAACCATGTCAACTTCCAAAGTAGAGATGTCCATCAAAATTTCAAAAGAACATAATATTAGTAATATCACTGCTTTTCTCTTCTTTAGGTGTAAATTCATTTTCTATAAAATGGTTTTTATGGCAAAAATGTGTAAAGGAAGAGTGAATATTTGTAGAGAAATCATCAATAGACAAAAAATTTCTATTTTGAACAGCAAATTTGTTGTTTTTAAAAAATATGCTAAAAAACATAGTCGTTCAATTAGATTGAACGGCAGCCTATTCAATCAATTAAACAGCAATTGTTCAATGGATTGAACAACAAGGATAAAAAACACGCTAAAAAAAATAGTCATTCAGTTGGATTGAACGACAGTTGTTCAATTCAATTAAACAACAATTTTTTGATGGATTGAACAGCAAAAAAAACACGTTAAAAAAATATAAATAAATAAATAAAAAATTCAGTCATTCAATTGGATTGAATGGAAGCTGTTCAATTCAATTGAACAACAATTTTTCAATGGATTGAACAGTAAAAATAAAAATACACTAAAAAAAACAGTCGTTCACTTGAATTGAACGACAGTTGTTCAATAAATTGAACAACTGTCTGTTCAATGGATTGAACAGCAAAAATACAAAAAATACAAAAAACGCTTAAAAAAATCAGTCGTTCAATTGGATTGAACAGTAGCTATTCAATCAATTGAACAACAATTGTTCAATGAATTGAACAACAACAAGCAATCAAATACACAAAAGGAAAAAATAAAAAAACGTGACTGTGAACAACAAAAGAATCAAAAATAAGGAAAATGGAATTCTTGTATACAATGATAAAAAGAATTGTAAATTACCATTAATTGCAGGAGACATATATACATTATTTACAAGAGGAAGTAACAAATTTCTATGAACTTAAAGTTGTCGGCCATTATTCCCTGCAGCTAAAATTTGGATGGTGGGATCGTCACGCACCTGCTGGCAGAAAGACTCTTTCATAAGTGGTTTATGATAGAGGCGCACCCGGTGTCCATTGACTCAAAAGGTGGAGCTAGATCCATCTGTGGTGGTCAAGGTAATGGTATCGTTGCTGTGCACTTCTTGAATTTTGTATGGCCTAAGCCACCTTGTTTGTAACTTACCCGGGAAGTCTTGGAATCTGGAGTCGTAGAGGAGTGCCCAATCTCCTTTCTGGAATGTCTTCTTTTTTATGAGGTTGTCCTGCCACTTGGATCGTTGTTGATAAATAATTACAATGCGTTGTAGAGAAAGTAGTCATGCTTCATCTAATTCATTCATCTGTTGGAGTCTTCTAACTTGGGCCTCTGTCAAATCCAGCCCCTCTTCCTAGGTTGTTCTAAGAGTCTCTATCTCAAATTCAATAGGGAAAATTGGTTCCTTTACAAATACCAGATGGTACGGAGAATATCCGATGGTGTTTCGAAAAGTTGTGCAATAAGCCCACAAGGCCTCTGGTAGTCTAGTAGCCCAATCTCGACGATGTGTTGAGACTTTTTTAGTGAGAACTGCCTCAAGGACTTTATTGGTGCTTTCGACTTGCGCGTTTGCCTGCGGGTGGTAGGGAGAGGTGACTCTATGGGTGACATGGTGGTTCCATAGAGTGGCCATAATTTTATGTCCCACAAATTTTTCCCCTCCATTAGTTATCACTTCCCTAGGTAAGACATATCACATAAATAGCTCAAAAAGAAAATTTCTCATAGACTCTTCTGTAGCTCCCGAAAAAGCTACTACTTCTACCCACTTCGTCACACAGTCTGTGGCAACTAGTATGTAGGCCTTCTTATTCAATGGCGGGTTAAATGGCCCAAAAAATTCTAGCACCCATCGTTCGAAAGGTTCCACTACCAATTGTGGCTGCAATGGCATCTCATCAGATTGTCCAGGGTGGCCCATTATTTGGCAACTATTGTAGGCTTGTACATATTTCTTTGCATCTTTAAAAATTGTGGACTAATATTAGCCCATTTGTAATACTTTGTGCCCTATCTTGCGATCTGCAAAATTTCTGCCACGTGGTTCATCATGGCAAGCCCTCAAGATGTCATAAATATCCTCTTCTCGAATGCATCTGTGTATATGCATATCAGCTCCTGTATGGAAAATATATCCACCAATACAGGAGAATCTAGCACTGCATTGAAAAATCAACTTCCATTCCTTTTTTTTCAAGTGTCTTGGCAGCTTTCCTACTGCCATATAATTCACTACATCTGCGTACCATGGCGCTTTTACTACCACAGCAAATAAATTCTCATCAGGAAACTGATCATCTACCGCCAATGGGTCATTTTTCTTTGGAAATCTAGACAGGAAATCTACAAGTATGTTCTCCTTTCCTAGACGGTCCTTAATAGTTATATCGAACTCATGTAAAAGAAACAACCAAAGAGTCACTCTTCCATTTGTAATAGGTTTGTTAGCTAAATATCTAATGGCAGAATGATCGGTATACAGGAATACTTGATAGCCAATTATGTATTTTCTAAATTTATTTATAGCATACATTACAGCCAAGAATTCATTTTCAGTCACTGTATAATTTAATTCATCGAAAGTGAGATTCTTGTTGATATATTAAATAGTTTAGGGCTTCTTGTCCTCCTCTTGACTGAGGACTTCTCCTATCGTTGTATCTGATGCATACGAAGAAATATGAAAGGGAAACTCCCAATTGGGGCCACGCAAGATTGGTGTAGTCGAGACCAGTTTCTTCAAATCTAAAAAAGCAATGTCAGACCAGTGGAATTTGACATTTCCAGTTAATGCATACAAAGGTGCAGCAATTTATGAAAAAATCTTTATAAACCTACGATAGTACCCTGCATATCCAAGGAAACTACATACCTCTGTCTGAGTACAAGGTGTGGCTAATAAGAGAATTACCTCTCTCTTTGTTGGATCTACCTGTATTCTAGCTGCAAAGATGTAGTGTCCTAGGATCACACCTTCAGTCATCATCATGTGACACTTTTCGTTGCTCAAGCATAATTTGGTAGCAACACATCGTTCCAATAATTTTTCCACTGTTTGCGATACCTGATTGAAGTCATCTCCATATAGAGTAAATTCATCCATGTAGACCTCGAGCCCTTCATTTATTAAATCAGAAAAAATACTAAGTATGGCCCTTTGAGATGTTGTTGGGGCATTGCATAGACCAAACGACAATACCCTATAGGCGAATGTACCCCAGGGGCAGGTAAAGGTTGTTTTATCTTGGTCTTCAGGGGCTATCTGGATTTGATTGCAACCACTGAAACCATCAATAAAGGAAAAGAACTGCTTTCCTATCAATGTATCAAGGACCTGATCAAGAAAGGGGAGGAGGGAGTGGTCTTTCTGTGTGGCTTTGTCTAGTTCTTTGTTCACCACTTACCATTATTTTTAGGAACGAATACTAAAGGACAGACCCATTTGATGTTTGAAATAGGATAAATGAAGTTTACATCTAGCAGCTTTTGTAACTCGTTTTTTACAATGTCTTTCAGATGCGGGTTTAACCTTTGTTGAGGCTGCCGAATAGGGCGACCATCCTTTTCAGTGTAAATTTGATGCGTGCACAGTTGAGGATCTATACCCTTCATGTCTAGATATTCCCAAGAAAAGGCTCCTTTATATTTTTGTAAAATTTTAATGAGATTTTTCTGCTGGTCACTATCCAGACTTCCATTGATATTTAAAAATTTACCCAACTCAATTTCAATTGGCATGCTGTTGCGAACATCAGTCGTGGTTATGTGTTGGTCATCAGTATCTGTTAAGGGGTCTTCCTATGCTTCGTTATTAAGAATTGATTTTAACAATCGGCACTTTAAATTCCATGAAGTAGATGTTTGGTTTATAAATTTATTGATCACATCATCTTCAGTTTGATGTTTCAATTCGAGTGCTTCAACTATTGTTAATGGTGAGTGAATGTTTTTTTCCCAGTATGTATGTGGTTTTTTGTGAATATTTACAATGGGAAGACTTGGTTTGGTAGGGGGATATATAACAATATTCTTTATGGAATCTCCTCTAGCAATGGTCATGATGCTTATTCGACAGCCTATGTAAGCATCAACCATTTTTAACCAAGGTCATCCCAATATCAAGGGAAGTCCATCTAACCTACTTTTTGGGTTAATAACTAAAAAGTATACCGGGTATTCCCATGAATCCACAGAAACCAGGATGTCCTGTAATATACCTTCTAGTTTGACAACAGATCTGTCAGCAAGTTCCAGCGAGGTAGATGTGGATTCCAAGGTTGTTATACCCAATGTCTCACAGGTTTCTATAGTTAAGATATTAATAGCTGCCCCCAAATTGGCTAACGTGTTTGAAAAGGAGCAGCCATAGATATGTATTGTGACTATGGGGTTTCCCGAATCCTCATATTTTATTGGCATCTCTTTACCCAAAATTAATTCTGATAGTGCCCCTACTACATGAACAGTTGGTAAAGTCTTTTCTTTCCTCGCCTATTTTTTTACACAAAATTCTTTAATTATTTTAGCATATATAGGGATGTCTTGTATATCCTGCAAGAGAGGAATTTTAATGAAAATATTTTTTAATTCCCCTACGAAATCAAAATCTGAAGAGACCATTAGTTTGGGTATTGTTAATCTCTCAGGGAATGGAGGAGAGGAAATAATAAGGTTTTCAGGTTCTTTTTGGTTGATTGTGTCCCTCCCCTGTTCTATCTTTGTTTCTGTCACAATCGATTGTTTAGGTACTGTTGGAATTTCAGACTCAATTTGTGGCAGGGAAGTATCTTCTTTAGGTGAAATAATGTGCCCTGATCTCAGCCTAAGTTCATTGCATTCCTTTTGTTCAGTTTCGGAGTCTAGATTCTCAACAATCTGGATCAGTCAAACCAGTCTATTATTAGGATTATAATTTGGTTGAGCTGGAAGTTGAGGGCGTATAATAGGCTGAGGATTTTGTTGGAATCGGTATGGAGCTGGTAATGTAGGTTGAGTTTGAGCCCCTGTTCCTGTAGGTAAATTGGTCATTCCCGGGTTTTGTTGCCAATTTTGAGACCAATTCATATTTTTGGAGGTGGAGGCAGGCCACTGGGACTGATATGGATTTTTTTGCCACTATGGAAGACAAAAAGGAAAACTTGGCCAACTATTACCTAGAGAGGATTACGTCAGCCAAGGGGGCATGGAAAATGATTGGGATGGCCAAGCAGAAAAAGGTGATTGTCTTTTCCATGTTGTTCTAGAGTTATGTTGATTTGTAATATCCCGAATGGGAAATAGACACCAATACAAGCATACGACAATATAGGAAATGCCGAAAATAGAACATAAAGCAAATACACATAAAAATGCCGGAAATGCTAAGCCATTTTATTAATCTGAGAATATATATGGATACAATGGATAATCGAATAAATGCACCTATCCTTGCTCAAGGCAAGTGAAGAACCTCTCGTAAAAACAGGAAGGCTCATAATAAGAAACCGCATCCTGGCCTGTCGAAGAACCGCCGTAAATCGCCGGCCGGAATGAATCAGTTAGATGATCCCCTTGCCGGAATGAGCTGAAAATCGGCAGACCACCTGAACTCACCACCCCGGACAAAACCCAGAAACCATATACAAAACGGACCACCTCCGAAAATCACCCCCAGAAACCCTCCTCCTAGAAAAACGCTGTCCCTCCAAGAACTGCGCAGACACTAACTGAAATAGACTGAAATGGGGCCACAACTCCTCAGGAAAATCTCCCACTGATAAACGCTGAACCTCCCCACCGGAATAGGCCTGAATCTCCTGCAGAAATCTCTACCACTGAACAGCTCCAACTCAAACTGCGTCCTCCCTCCAAGGACTGCGCAGTCACCCAATGAAGCTCAGTTCCTCAACAAAACTCCCCAACAAAACACCTGCAAATCTCCTGCTAAAGACTGAAGAAAAACCTTACCCGAGCAGGCACTCGAAGTCCCCCGGGGCCAAGGGTGAGATCTCCGACCGGAGACACTCAGTCGCACTAAACAGTGCTGCAGACCGACTAAACAGCCAGCGTGCTCAAGTAGACAAAGTCTAGCTCAATATCATCAACAATATCAATAATGCCCAAATGAGGAGGCTCCTCCACCTTTTATAGCATTGGTTTCCCTCCAAAACCAACGTCCTCTCTCTCATTGGCTCCTCCACGTGGTGTGTGGCCCCCCTTGGCTCCCCCCTTAAGTTACAACGTTGCATCTACTAGGAAAACACTTTATTTTATTTAAGTGAGTTAGACCCCTTTTTCTCACTTTTATTTATTAATTAACTATAGGCGGCAAAACTATACAAAAATCAAATATTCCAATTAGCGGTGCTAATTAGGAATATTACAGTCTCCCCCGGCAAAATGTTGCTTGTCCTCAAGCAACGCTTGAACAAGCCTCCTCTCTAGCTGATGCTCCCTACCGATACTGCAAAATGTGTCTGGGTCCCACTGAAACCTCTCTGACCTCTGCATCACCCTGATACGAAGGGATATCTCAATGCCAGGATCCCAAAGTGACCTCTCACAGTACCAGCCAACCAATAATCCTCCCGGATCCCATCGCCACCATGGCCAATAATCGCACCAGTCCCACTGTTTGGTCAATTTAGTGTGTCCTAAATTGTTGCATTTAATTTGTCAATTCGGGAATCGTAAGTTGATGAAGTGCGGCGCACTATATGTGCAAGATAACCTATTTCTTAACTTTTTGTCGTTTTTGGTTTTCTAAGGTGAAATGGAAATTCTAAGATGAAAACAAGTTTGGTTATGTTTGTTCAAGGAAGTGATATCCCCTATAATGATTTACCAATTTGAAATTTTAAAAATCAATTTGAAATTTACAATGACAAGACTTAAAAAGGAAAATGAAAATGTGTTGCTGAAATGAAAAGGTGTTGTTAATCTAATAAATCAAAACAGTAAACTAGTGAGCATGAAAACTAAACTATTCTTGCTGCCAACTAAATACAAAAGAACTATGCTCAAGGAAATTCAAAATTGCAACAAAATAAATCTAAATCAGATTACATCAATTTATCTTCTGACCCTTCATCATTATTCCAGCTATGATTTTCGGAAGTAATCATAAACAATTTGAGTAACTGATATTTAATTTGCAGAAAGTAAACTAATACTAAACCATACACTCATGATTCAATCCCTCACCATCAGTCCAGCTGTGGCTTTCGGAGGCAACCAAAGATGTCATGCATGATTTAATATATCTAAATTTGCAGAAAAGAAACTAATATTAAACTACACAT
Organism: Pinus albicaulis; assembly: GCA_034641835.2. Taxonomy (NCBI): domain Eukaryota; kingdom Viridiplantae; phylum Streptophyta; class Pinopsida; order Pinales; family Pinaceae; genus Pinus; species Pinus albicaulis. The sequence continues at coordinate 703,971,228 of CM076575.1, forward strand.
TTCATAATGCAATCCCTCACCATCAGTCCAGCTGTGGCTTTCGGAGGCAACTGAAGATGCTATGAGCAGCTTAATATATCTAAATTTGCAGAAAAGGAACTAATACTAAACTACACATCTCATAATACAATCCCTCACCATCAGTCCAGCTGTGGCTTTCGGAGGTAACTGAAGATGCTATGAGCAGATTAGTATATCTAAATTTAACTATTGAAGCAGATAAGCAATACTAAAATTAAACAAAAGCTATGAAAAGAAAACTAGCAGCAGAACAATGTTAGTTCCATGTCATTAGTCAAAAAGCTATGAAAATGCCCGGGCTGCCTATCTAAAACCTGAAAAACATAAACACTGATCAGTGATTAACAATCATAAAGCATGAAAGACAGAAATGAAATGAAAATTATGGAAGTGTATAAACAGAAATGAAACAATTGCAAAGTATGAACATATGAATGGATTATGATACAATGATTTCTAAAGAAACGAAATGAGAAATATACACTAATACACAAAACCTTAGCTGAGCAGGGGCCCTCTACACAGCCTTGGCAACGGTCCTCAAATACGAATTAAGTTGAAAAACAGAGTCTTCTAATATTAAAAAGCAGTCATTACAGAATGGTAATGTTACGGCACAAGTGCAACGTAATCACTACAGAGCAGATTAATCAAAAGATAACAGAGACTACATTCACTAATATCGACTAACTTCATATGCGTATGCAAATGCATTATATATAACAACAAACTATAACTGTTTCCTAAAGTTCATGCTAGTGGAGAGCACGTAGACCACTACGTCCACGGATATAGGAGCATGGCCGTGTTGGAAAGTAAATCTACGAGAGGTGGATGCTTGAATTCGACTCTAGAACCCTGTACAGATGTCGATTTAACCTCCGCAGGCTTAGAAACGGCTGTATGGGTCTTCATGTGACACGAAACAGAGTCCGGCCGACATGAAACTCCATGGTTGACTTCCATGTGGACGCCTTTGACCGCGGCTTCTTTGGATGAGTTTGCTTGAACCAATAGGACACGAACCATGTCCATGTCATTCCTGACCTGCCCATGTGGCTCGTTTCCCTTGTAGACACCTGTAGCATAGAGTTTCACAAAATAGTTGCGGAAAGTTGCAGCAGCTGCGGAAAGTGGCAAGATTCCGCAGCTGAATGAAAAAAATCTAGATCAAATAGCAAACACAAAAATATAATTAAAAACCATGTTAAATGCTCTTTTGCACATGATATTGACAATTTGGGAGGTTTAGGTGAGTGAAAAAGGTATGGAAAAATGTATGGAAAAGATGAAAATTTGGGACTCAACATACCCCCACTGTGAAGGTGTTGCATGTCCTCATGCAACCAAAATTTTGATACTCTTTGTTCAGTTCATGTGCCTTGATACTTCAGCCAGCACATCCAATCCCCTTCTCTTATTCTTTGGTACTGCCATCATTCTGGGTTTCTTCATTAAGCACCTAAATTTGATATTTACAAGTGCTCTGCTCAATTTTTGGCATTTCCTTTTCAATTTCTTATTCTTCTTTTTCCATATTCCCAAGTGTAACATAGTATTATCATGGATGATCTTGTCCAGCTTGCCTTGTTCTTTCAATGTTTCATTTTCATTTTTGATGTGCCTATTTAAAAGCTCCAGCTCAAAAATTTCTTGTTTTAATGATTGAACTAAATCATCCTGCAATGTATGAGGCTGAATGGAAGAAGTACTTGGACCTGTGGCTGCCTTTTCCAAAGATTCTATATAGTCATATACCTCCTGCTGCTTGGGGTCTATTTCAGGTGTCATTTTCATTGGGCTGTCCCTAAAATGCTGTAAGGGAGAATTATGTTCAAAATCTGGCCGAGGAGGGCTTACATCAATATTTTGCTGAGAATAAGATGGAGTATGCTCATTGTCCGATTGGGAATGAAAGGAATCAGGTTCACTAACTGACTGAGATGGACTATGGTCAGTTGGGGACTGTTCAGATGTCTCCTCACCCAAATCAATGAAATGAGGACCCTTAATTTGTGTTTTCCTCAATTTTCCCTTAAGCCTGCTGCTTCTCCTCACACGCTGTGGTACATTATCTTTTGGTTTTTGTTTCCCTTTCTCTGCCTTCTTGGATATAGATGATTGTTTTTGAAGATAAACTAATCTTTCAAAGAGTATTTGATGATCTTCTTCTTCAAAATAAGGAGTTTTATGTACAGCCTCAATAGTTTCTTTCCCTTTTGGTATTATTGGCTTCTTGGCTTTGATTTCCTTCTTCTTCCTTTTTACCAATCTCTCTTCTCTATCAGTTCTTTTCATAGTAGAAGTAGGAGTATTTTGGATTTCATCTATTGTTCTTTTCCTTCTACTTCTTCTTGTTGTGCTAGCTGCGGGAATTTCCTGAGTAGGAGTAATTTGGGTTTCAACATTCATTCTTTTTCTTCTACTCCTTCTAATTGAACTACCTTCAGGAATTTCCTGAGGTTCCTCAAAGAAATTTCTAACTAGGAATTTTTCCCATGTGTCTTTTCTTTCCCTTAACTCCTTTTCAATCAGAATTTTTATAAGGCCGTGGTGATATAGATGAGGCTCTACATCTCCTAAGTGTTTTTGAACAGTCACAGCCATTTTCTTCAAGCTATTGAATAGAAAATAAGGGAGATTGAGAGTTTGGTTTTCTAGAAAATTCATCAATAGCCTGGTATGGTACATGTACATAGACCCAAAACGACCTTCACATGTAATGAATTTCTGAACAATTAGCAGTAAAGTGGCCCATTCTTCTTTTATTGCATGCACAAGGATTCCTCTTTTAAAAACAGTGATGTCCATACCTTGATTTCGTAGGATTGTTCTCCATGCCTCATCACTGATGCTTTTATTTTTGAACCAACGTTCTCCCTCCTGAAGAAGTTCTGTGGCTGTTGCTATTGATGCTTCATTGACCAAAAACTTGAGGTCTCCAATTTCTGCTTCCGAGCCAACAAATGACCTTGCAAACGCTTTCGTAACTTCTTTGTGGTAACCTCTGAATTTCTGAATAAAACGCAGCCATTTTGCTTTCTTCAATATCTCCTTTGCTTGCGGATATCCCTCTATAAACTTCGGTCCTTCCGGCTCTTCCCTTAGCAATTTTCCCATTTCACTTCTCTGTGCTTCACAAATTTGCTTTCGTGAGGGTTTAAGTGGAAATGGAACGATTGAATACACAGGATCGAGCACAATGACTGTGGGAATGTATCATAAAATGGGAATGAGCACTATAAACGGAATGGAGTAAGACTGTGGGTAGATATACGGGAGTGAGAATGAGCAAAAGGAACGAAATGGAGTGAAACAGGGAGTGAGAATGAGTAGAGTGGGGTTTCATAAACACGGCAGAGACACGATAGAGAGGTTAACAAAGTATAACATACTCGGCAACGTTTTGAATTTTGGTGGCTGCGCAATTAAATATGAACACGTTTCAATCTACGGTTATGAATTTATGTGGCTGCAAGAGTCCTTAGTCAAATCAAATACGCTTCATTATCACCGGTGGGATATTGGATCATAAGTGAAAATCGGGGTTTAATGATGAAACCGTTTGTGAATAAATGCAAGAGGATAACATGGAGATCGTGAAAGGTTACGGAACTGTCAATATAATCATTGCGCGTAATGGGTAGAGCTCATGGTTCAAAACTATATAAAAATGTGTTTTTCAATACTATTTGAAATAAATTTTATTCATACCTTTGGAATCTTTGCCTTTTCCTTTGGTCTTCAACTGACTGATCTCCATTGGTGTCTTGAATGCTCCATTGATCCTGTCTCCTGCATTTTATTTCATAATTATGAAAATAACATCTAACTGTACATTCTCTTTGAAAACAGAGTAGTAGCTGCGGAATCTGCTTCTGGCTACGGAAACTGGAGTCAGCTGCGGAAACAGATGTCAGCTGCGGAAACTGACACAGCTATTACTTGGTTGAATAGAAATGAAAAAATAACAAATGACCTGATGGAAATGGTCATGAAAAAGATTTTTATTGATGGAATGGAATGAAATGAAGTGGAATGAAGTGAAATGAAATGAAATGAAATGGAATGTAGTGGAATGAAATGGAGTGGGGTGGTGAGATAAAATGAAATAAAAGACGTATTTTTTTTAAAATACAGTGTGTCGTGTGTCCCCGATTTTCACCTTATATTTTCGTATAAGACTCGCAATCAATGATTGGTTTTCAGGCTTATACCATTTTTTTTCTCTCTCTTTTTTTTTTTTTTTTTTTTTTTTTTTTTTTTTTTTAACTTGAAAAATAAAACTAGCTTGGTAGAGAAGAAGGATTTTCCGTACTCACTCGATTGCAGTAGCTTTCTTGAAACAACTTCTGAAAAAATCCTCTTTAGAGAGTGGCTTATGATAAACTTTCAATCTATGGCCATTCACTAAAAGAGGAGTTTGAAAACTCATCAATGGTCTTGATTCTTACGCCTCCATTGTTAAAGACCTCACAATCTCATGGCCCAAGCCAATGAGTCTCGAAATTTCTGAAAGTCTTTAAACTTGAGTCAAATAACAATGCCCAATCTCCTTCTTGGAAACTTCTTCTCTTTGATATATTTGTCATGCCACTTAGTTCTTTGATATTGAACTAGATCGGCTCTTAGAATCAAGCTGCCCGATCTCATCTAGCTCATTCAATTGCTCCATTCTATGCTTTGAGCTTCGATAAGTCCATTCCTAACTGAATCGTTATCTTGAAGGTCTTGACTTGAACTCAATGGGGAACAAGACTTCTTTCCCATAAACAAGTTCATAGGGAGAAATGTCCTCGTTGTATTCCTCCCATGTATTCAGAGTCCACGCGGCTTCGAGTTTATCTCGCCCAATCTCTTCTATGTAGATAACACTTTTGGTGATGATACTTTCAAGAACTTTGTTTGTGGACTCCACTTGACCATTTGCTTCTTGTGGATGGTAAGGAGTAGATTTTTCTCGTCCTTGATTTTTTTGTATTCTTCCATCAACTTCTCCACCAAATTTGATGTGAATTGGCTCCCCCTGACCGTTATAATTTCTCTTGAAATAAATGTGAAGGTAGCCCAGTAACCAAATAGTTAGCAATATCCAGATACCAAGGGGTCTTAATAGTTACCGCAAAACAATATTCATCAGAAACTTATCTTCTAAGGAGGAATCTTCTTAGTATTTTGAATTCTAGACAAGAAATCAGCTACCGTATTCGTTTTCCCTGCTCCAACAACACAAGAATATTGAATTCTTGCAAAAGTAAAAGCCATCTTGTCACTCTCGCCATTAGTAATGGTGGTTTGTTCATTAAATATCTAATTGCGTAATGGCCGCATGAATAAAGTTTCATAGCCCGTTATGTAATGTCTAAACTTATTAATTGCATGAACAACACTAAGAATTCTTTTTCAACACGCATAATTCAACTCGTGGGAGTCAATTTTTATCGGTGTAATAAATGGCATAAGGAATTAAATCTTTGACCCAACACACCTCCATCGATCTCAAGCATCCGTAGAAATATGGAAAGGAAGTTTCCAATTTGGTCCTCTCAAGATAGGTGCTTCCGTATATTCTTGTTTTCAAAGTTTCAAAAGCGATTGACAATCAGATCCCATTTAAATTGGCTAGCCTTTTTGTAAGCAACTCAAGAGTCGAGATGCTATTTTAGTGAAGTTTTCTATAAATCTTCTATAGTAACCAAAGAAATCCTAGAAAACTTCTAACATCTCTTTGACAATTTGAATATGCAACTTGGAGATGACTTCAACTTTGATCTATCAACTTTAATTCCATCTCCTGAAATATGATGTCCTAAAACAATCCCTTCCCGCAAACATCATAAATCATTTTTCATGGCTTAATGAAAGGTTTGTTTTTTTACATCTTATGAGAACTTTTTTTCCAAATTTTCTAATGCCTCTTTCAAATGAATTACCATAAACTCGTAAAATCATCCATATAAACCTCTACACAATCATGGATTAGATCAAAAAAATTCCTAGTACCGCTCTTTTCGAATGTTGTTGGTGCATTACATAACCCAAAAGGAAGCACTCCCAGAGGGCAAAAGTTTCTGTTGGACAAGTGAATGTGGTCTTATCTTGATCTTTCAGTATACTCGAATTTGATTATAGCCACTAAACCATCCAAAAATGAAAAGTACTTTTTACCCCGCTAATGTATCTAATACCCGATCAATAAAAGGCAAAGGAAAGTGATCTCAAATGTTTGTCTAACTTCCCCGTAATCAATGCATACTCTCCATTTACCATTCTTTTTAGGTACTATAACCAAAGGAGAAACCCATCGGCTATCCGAAATTGGATAAATGAAGTTTACATTGAGAAGTTTTTGGAGCTCTTTTTCACTATCTCCTAAGATTTTAGATTCATCCTTCTTTGAGGTCAGTTCTGATTGGTCTAACGTTTCCCAATATAGATATGATGGATGCAAGTCTTAGGATCAATACCTTCATGTCAAGATACTCCCATGCAAATGCAAGAGAATGTTTTGCAAGTTTCTCGGTTAGTCTTTCTTGTTGTGACTTCTCCAGATGCTCATGATATTTAACAGTTCTTTCTGAAAAATCTCAAAAACAAAATTAATTACCAAATTCTTCATAGAGTAAAGAGACATTTTTCTTTTATGATAAATATTCTATGTCGATTCCAACCGAAATTGTGTGGGGTCATATTCGTTATCTCTGTACTAATGCAGTCTAATTTGACTATCCTCACTAACTTCGTAAAATGGTAAGACAGCTGTAGTGTTTCACCACGAAATCATTCATCGTCTCCCTATTTCTCGTAATTGATACTTCCATGAGGATACAAATTGAATTTTCTTTGTCGTAATCAACAGTTAGAAATGTACATGTCTCCAGATCTACAACTAATAAAAGCATCACCAGGGCTACCAAGGTCTTCCTAAGATAATTGATGTCCTCCTCAGATTACTTTTGGGAGTCAAAATCATAAAGTCTAATGACATTCCCAAGAATCTAAGGAGAATCGAAATATCTTCTAATACACCATCCGGTTTAATAACCGATCATCCGCAAGTTGCAATAAAAGTAGGTGTAAAAGAAGGTTAGGAAGTTTTAACTGCTCCAGTCCGTCTACTCATAGCCTGCTGATAGCACTCCCTAAGTCAATCAATGTTTCTGGAATTTCTATCCCATTTATATGTGTCTTGACAATTGGACTTCCAGGATCTACATGTTTCCATGGCAATTTTTCCATCATAATGTCTCAATTCTTCCTACCAGTGATTCTTCTTGTGTCCTTTAGCTTTCTTCCTGGTCTTTTGAAACCTTGAACTCCCTTTTATGGCTAGAATAGAATTTCTCGAATGTGGTTTGTAGAAGAATTGGAATCTTGATACAAACATTCTTCAATTCATCTTTAGAAAGTCATAGTTAGGCAACAAAATTTGTTTTTTCCACCCCTTATCAATTTTTAGTCTTTCCTGGAAAGGAGGTGTAGATGAAGACATGTGTTGCTCAACTATAGGAGTTGCAGATGCTAGCTTTTTCTTTTCTTTTAATTTTGAATTTTTGAAGAGATTCTTCCCTAACCCCTTATTGACTTGAAGAGAGTCCTCCTCGAGGTATCTTTGCTCTTGAATGTCTATAGAAGCGTTTTTCAAACTCTACCAGATCCAGTTGTAAGCACGTTGAGAGGGAACAATCATATAGGTAGGAAATTGTTGTCCTTCTACCATATAAGTAGTTTGAGGATTCTTATTGTTAGGATTTGGCAATGGCTAAGCTGGAAGTTGATTTGTCTTCTGTTGGTATGGGAGCATGAGTTGAGGATTTGTATTTTGTTGAGAAGGTTGATGTTGTGGAAATGGCAATGAAAGTTGTTGTGGATTTTGGCTTGGAAATTGTAGAGCTTGTTGGTTTTGAAAAGATGGAGGATATTGATAAAATTGAGCAAATCTCCCATAAGGATTTTGCATCCCTTGTACCCATGGCTGATATGAATTTTGATGTTGGGGCCAAGATTGTTGCCAAGGAGTCCAATTTGGTGGGGTTTGAAGATTCATAGGGTTATTAATCCCTTGAGATTGTTGTCCCTGCCAAGGTCTCCTTGCGACAAAACAGAGAGATTCTACTGAATTTGGATCTTCTTGAAAAACAGCTTTGAGTCCAGGGATTGAAGGACAATCCTTGATCTCATGATTTTCTGAGCAAACCATACATGTTTCTACAACTTTTGCATCCAAGGGACATTCCCTTAAAGCATGTTTCTTTCTACATTTCGGACAAAAGATGGCTAAAGCATCTGTTTCTGCTTTCTGCTTGTTTTGGATTTTAAGGGTGTCTAGTTGTTCACTAAGGCTCCCTAAGATATCAGTTTTGAACTCATCAAGCATATTACCAATCTCTGCCCTACTTACTCATCCAGTTGCAGATTTGTTAGCCCTAATAAGAGAAGGATCCCTAGGCCCTTTTCCTGTTTTAGATTTTCCTCTTGAGAGATGGACACATAGTTCTGTTATATCACGAAGTGGAAGTTGAGAAATGTCTCATTTCCCCATCATGTTTAAAATATCTATCCATTCATCTCTAATGGATTTTAATATGAGGGCTTTCAAGGTTTCATCATCTAAGTTGCTCATCTTTGCTCTTTTCAAGTTGTATTGAAATCTTTCAATTAGGTCTTCCAAATTTTCATCTTCTTTTTGCATCATTTTAAATACCTCATCCTTGTGATTGGTGGGCATACAATAGTCCAAGTATCTATCCAAAAATTTTTGTTTCATATCATTCCAAGTCCTGATAGATTGAGTGGCTAATCCCATGAACCATTTCAAAGCAGATCCCTTCAATGTTGAAGGAAACAGTTTGAGTTTTTGAGAATTTTCCATATAGTCATAAGTTCGGCACACTACTTCAAACTCAAACAGAAATGTTTCAGGATCCTCACTTCGTAATCCATAAAAGTTAGGAAGAACATATGGTGAGATATTTTTCATTGTTGCATGAGTTTCCTCATCAACTATAGGGAATCCAAGAAAATTGTCCCTATTTCTACCGTTATTTCCTTCACCATTGTTATCTTCATTATCTCCTCCTCCTCTACCTCCACCTCTATTTATTACTTCCTCTGCCATGACAGTTTCTTTAGAGTCCTTATAGTCCTCTAGTTCTTCTACCAAGGAAGGATGAGAGAAAGTTTCTTTGTTTTCTAAGTGGGTTTTAGTAGGTGGTATAGGTGAATCCTCTAATTCAGCTGTTCTTTGACTTCCAAAAATCTTAAGGCTAGGGGTAGATGGTGGTGAATCTGGTCTATGCCTTGAAGAAGATGGAGTTGTGAAAATCGAACTCTTGGCTTTAGCTATAAACCTTCCCCTAGAATCTCTTACTCTATGCATGTCATTTTTTATTCTTTTTAAAAAAAAAATTGGGCTAATAATTCTCTTTCTGATCTTCCAGATCACACTAGGTGCAAGAAGAGAGCATACTTAAGAAATTACTAAACCAATAACTCTCTTTTCTGATCCTCCAGATCACACTAGGTGCAAGAGGAGAGCATACTTCAAGAAGTTATCAAGTTTTTCCTTCTTTTATGATTTTATGTTTTTTTTTTTTAAGAAATTGGCTACCTAGTTACACTTCCCCGGCAACGGCGCCAAAATGTTTGGTCAATTTAGTGTGTCCTAAATTGCCGCATTTAATTGTCAATCCGGGAATCGTAAGCTGATGAAGTGCGGCGCACTATATGTGCAAGATAACCTCTTTCTTAACTTTTTGTCGTTTGTGGTATTTCTAAGGTAAAATGGAAATTCTAAAGTGAAAAGCAAGCTTGGTTATATTTATTCAAGGAAGTGATATCCCCTATAATGATTTACCAATCTTGAAACTTTAAAAGCAAATTGAAATTACAATGACAAAGAAAGTAAACTGCTGAAATGAAAAGTGCTGTTAATCTAATGAATCAAAACAAGAAACTAGTGAACATGAAAACTAAACTATTCTTGCTGCCAACTGAACACAAAAGAAACTACGCTTATGGAAATTCAAAATTGCAATGAAATAAATCTAAATCAGATTACATCAATTCATTTTCTGACCCTTCATCATTCGACCAGCTATGACTTGCGGAAGTAATCATAAACAACTTGTGTAACTGATTATTTAATTTGCAGAAAGTAAACTAATACTAAACCATACACACATAATTCAATCCCTCACCATCAGTCCAGCTGTGGCTTTCGGAGGAAACTGAAGATGTCATATATGATTTAATATATCTAAATTTGCAGAAAAGAAACTAATACTAAACTACACATTTCATCATGCAGCCCCTCACCATCAGTCCAGCTGTGGCTTTCGGAGGTAACTGAAGACGCTATGAGCAACTTAATATATCTAATTTTGCAGAAAGGAAACTAATACTAAACTACACATTTCATCATGCAGCCCCTCACCATCAGTCCAGCTGTGGCTTTCGGAGGTAACTGAAGACACTACGAGTAGCTTAATATATTTAAATTTAACCACTGAATCAGATAAGCAAAACTGAAATGTACAAAACAAGACTGAAGTTAAACAAAAGCTGTGGAAAGAAAACTAGCAGCAGAATAATGTCAGTTTCATATCATTAGCCAAAATACTATGAAAATGCCCCAGGCTGTCTACCTAAAACCTGCACAAGAAAACTGATCAGTGATTTAACAATCATAAAAACATGAAAGACAAGAATGCAATGGAAATTATAGAAATGTATGAACAGAAATGAAACAACTATGAAATATGAACATGTAATTGATTATGATACAATGACTTTTTAAAGAAATGAAATGAAATATATATACATTAATACACAGAACCTCGGCTGAGCAGGGGCCCTCTACACAGCTTTGGTACGATCCTCAAACACGAATTAAGTTGAAAACAAAGTCTTTTCACATTAAAAAGAAGTTCATTACAGACTGGTAGTATTACGGCTCAAGGCAGCGTAATCACTACAAAGCTAACATAACAGAGTACGCACATCAACTATCAATTAACAACTCAACAACTAACTCTACGTGCGTATGCAAACGCTCTTTATAAAACAATAAAATGTAACTGTCTCCTGAAGTTTATGATAGCAGCCAGCACGTAGACCACTAAGGCCACGGATATAGGAGTATGTCCATGTTGGAAAACGGATCTATGGAAGGTGGGCGCTTTAATTCAACTCCAGAACTTTGCACAGATGTCAATTAACCTCCGCAAGCTTGGAAACGGCCGTATGGATGTTTATATGCCACGAAACAGAGTCCAGCCGACATAGAACTCCATAGTTGACTTCCACGTGGATGGCTTTGACCACGGCTTTCTTTGACGAACTTACTTGAACCAATAGGACACGAACCATGTCCTTGTCATTCCTAGCCTGCCCATGTGGCTCGTTTCCTTCGTGGACACCTGTAACATAGATTTCCACAAAATAGCTGCGGAAAGTTGCAGCAGCTGCGGAAAGTGACAAGTTTCCGCAGCTGTATGAACAAAATCTCAATCAAATAGAAAACACAAAAACATAATTAAAAACCATGTTAGATACCCTTTTGCACATGATATTGACAATTTTGGAGGTTTAGGTGAGTGAAAAAGATATGGAAAAGTGTATGGAAAAGAGGCAAATTCGGGACTCAACACGCTCCTTATAATGTTTTCACATAGTTTTGCTGATGTTAAAGAGTCCACGGACACCCTTGCCTCTAGGTCCACTTACACCCAAGCCACTTTGTGTTCTTCGCCCAAAGTAAATGAGAGACCCCATAATCAATAATATAGGTGCACATCTCAACAACTCTTTATACCAGACCATTTCTGAAACATATGTCACAGGAACATAATCATGAGGACCAATACCCAATGCTTCTTGTGCGTCTTCTAACTTCTGCTTAAAGGATTCAACACCTCCAATATTAAAAGAATACTTATGTTGGCTGCTACCCTCAGAGGAGGTCCGTCTGACATATCTCTCTACATCACTGCTTTCGCTTTGGGTAGAATCATTTGGTGGATTTCGAACATAAATTTAGCTAGAGATTCGTTTGAAACCACAGTATGGTCGACAAACCCAGGTTCCTTAATCTTATCAGATGCAAGAGGCTAAATCTTATTTCTCTCGGTGCCATGACAATCATTGATGAGTTGATCAGTCATGGGATGGACCTATATAATCAACATAACATTAATTAGTTCACAGTTATTCTTTGCGAATGGTGCCCCTAGATAAAACGTATGAGATTAACGAGTTTAAAATACACATTCAGTCAACATGCTTAATGACCCACGGCGAGAGGGTCTTTAATTGTCAATACACAAAAGGGTTTCCATTCAAATGTACACATGGAAATTTCCTGGCGCAACTGCAGTAAGAACGTTCAAGCATACGCTAGATGACCGCTCCCACATATGGCGTGATTACAACAACGGCATATGATCATGATGGCGAGACAACTTATGAGGGGTTGAGGATAGGTCGTTGGGATGTCATTGACTGCGGGTTCGGTGAAAGACCTTTAACGACTAAGCGAGCATAGGGGGACCCGAAATTTTAAATATACCCAAAATTTTGGGTGGTGTTGTAGTGGCTACAACAAATGGCGAACCACTGGTAGAATCCAGCATCTCTGTCAATATCACCACAATAGTCTGAGTTCGGATAATGATACAAGGGAATATTGAACAAGTTCCGTGGGTACCCTTTGTATTACTTTGGCCCTCTACCGGTATGCCTAATCCTTGTGCCTCAGCTAAGTTTCACTAATTAGAACACATCAAAGAGAAAGCTCACAGACGCCAGTAGCTTATTGACGATGCGAAGAGAAAGGCACTGGGTTTATTATTCTCAGGGTTTTTAAAGTAAGCTTCTGGTGTTACTCCACTACCAGCAGGCCTGGACAGTACCCCGGCGGAGTCACTTCAAGAAATCACAAATGTTGCTCCGCTACCAGCGAACCTGGTCAGTACCCCGGCAGAGTCATTGCATTACCTCTCTGCGCAGGAAGCCTTTCTCGATCCTTTACCCTTATTTGTTTCATGTGCTTACAACACTTATTTTCACATGCTCGTGGCACTTATTTTCATGTGCTCATGGCACTTAATTTTCATGGGCGGATGAGGGATCCCGACTTATTTTACGAGCAAGAGAGGTTGTTTCTCATGTTACAGAAACTGAAATATATCCTGATTTGGGTTTTCCCTTGTGCCGAACCTTCACATCCCATTCACCACAATAGGCGAAGCGCGCAGAAAAATCATTAAAACGTCCAAGACTATGCTGGTTACAAAGTTTAGACTTACGGGTATGGGCCATTTCAAACTCATTTGGTCTCCCACAAACAACCGGCTCGTATCTCCCCAGGCTAAATGAGATTAGACTCATAGGCATCTTGTTGAGAATGCGACTTCAATGACTTGTCCTAAGAGAAAGATGCCTCTTGAGATAGCCATCACAACCTCACGCAAATAATGGGGTTACTGTTTCAGCAGTCAAGGCAAACAAGATCACGAGGTGATAGGGTTGCAATGAGGGCTCATACAAAAATAGAACATGTAACTAATGATGCTGTGTAGGCTCAATGCAAGCACATTGCTGTGCAAGAACGATCAATCCAGATCATCCACAGAGGGTGCAAGCCACACAAGCAGTGATTATCCATGCAGCAACAAGTAACTGAAAAGGAAATGAAAGGAAACTACTTGTAACATGATGATGCCTAAAATACTAATCGTAAACAAAAAAACAACACACTTTTAAATCATGAAGAAAAAATTTAGCAAGTAAACCTAATTAAACTTTGAACAAAAAATTTTATTAACAGGTCCTAGCTAGCCTACACCTAAACCCTAGTTTAACCAATGATGCGGTCAGGTTATGTAAAATCAGTTTTCCAGTGTAGCCACCGCATTAATTTGCATCCTGCAATGACAACAATGATCAGGATCAGAGCCAGTATCCAAAAAAGTGTAGTAGCAACAAAACTTACCTGAGGAGCAGGTGCAATGGCAAGACGATCATAGATACTTTCCAAAGAACATGCCAGAAAATATTGTGCAAGCTGAATCCCGCTCTCATCTTGATGTATAGCAATATGTTCCTGAAACTCAACATTTATAAATGACCCATAATCATTCATGCACAATCCTAGGTCTGACGAGAGGGGTTTAAGATATTTCCTGTTTGCAGGCACATCCACCGAATAGGTTTGGTCGAGTTGACCAGCAATCTCATCATGGTGTTGAGGACCATCAGTTCTATGGAATGGAAACAATAAGCAAGTGCCAGGCGAATTATAGATGCATGCGCATCCAAGCGTAGAAACCCTAGTTTCGAAAACCCTAGCTCGAGTCTGCTCTTGGGTTTGGCCAAGGGTATAAGGATCCGAATCCACTTTTAGTGGATCCTGAAATTCCTCACTGTCTTGAACAAACTCTGGGCCTTCGAGCAAGGGACTTTCCAACTTTGATGGTTGGGCGAGATCAACAGGCGAATGGATGTGATCGTGCATGGTGGTGAGTTGCAAAATGTCAGTGGGCTTTGTATCAATTTGGTCAAATATTTGCGCACTAACAAATTGATAGATCGAAATATCAGATTCTTTAGATTCGCCAGGGTAGGGTGGATTTGCCGCGGTTATGTTGGGAGGAGCGTGGTATTTGGGAATCGTCATTTGAGAAATGTTCGGCAGAAGCTGAGGCGCTTCAATTTTCTGATAGGTACTTGAATCTTCCCAAGGTGAACCATCGAATTCTGGTGTCTCCATATGGTCAGCCAAGAGACCCAAGTGACAATCCTCAGCGGTATGATTGAATATATTTTCAGATAAGGAGTGATCGCTGCAACCATTTATTTGACCAGGTTGAGTACCTGGCATGTCGGGTTCCCTGAGAGTTACCGACTAGGATGAATCAATAGAGGGGACATATTGAGGTTGCTGAGACAGGAAACTGCTCCTATGGCTGTCTAAAGATTCCGAGTGAGAATGATCAGTTTGTGAAACACCATCTGCGTGCTTATGATTGTCGCCAATACCAGTATAAAGAAATTTTGAATGTCTCGAAGAAATTACTGGTGTGGCGGGATCGGGAAACCAACCAGGGAATAATGAACGAATGGATTGAGTCGCAGGGGCGTTAATCATACGAGGCTTCTCAGCACGTGCATCCATGTCATTCAGAGGACACAATGATCTGGCAGGCCTTGCAAGGGAATCAACTTTATGCGGGGTAGGAGTCGATTCATAATCTATATGTGAACCGGATTCATAGTCCGAATGTGAACGAGATTCATAATCCGAATGTGAATCAGATTCATCATCCGAATGTGAACCAAATTCATCATCCGAATGTGAACCAAATTCATAATCCGAACGTGAACCAGATTCATCATGCGAATGTGAACCAGATTCATAATCCGAATGTGAACCAGATTCATCATCCGAATGTGAATCTGATTCATAATTCGAATGTGAACCAGATTTAGGACTAAGTCCAGGGAGACATCGAGTGGGCTTGAGGTAGGTTTCATGAGCCAAAAGAGATAATGAGCCACTGTGGTTTTCAAACTCTGATTCGTCATGGTGCGTGCGGGATTCAAAGGTAGTGCAATAAGTCTTATCCTCTTGCCAGTGTCTATCCTTGCTCAGGACTTTCGAGGTCACAACTCCACTGCCCAAAAACTCAGGAGGAGGGGTGAGAATATCACAAATAGCAATACTATCCTTGGAGGCCTGAATGTGGTCTGGACTCGGGGAGATGGACACCGAAGCGTTAGGGACAAAATCCGAACAGCCGGTAACTTGCGGGTCACCATAGGGAACACTAGTATCTAACTAAAATTGTTCAAGGGAAATGAGAATCACATACTTAAATTGTTTACTTAAACATTTCCAATCGACATCCCTCTCAGAGAACTCAAAACTATAATGAACAAATCTGATAGCGAACTCGTCTAAAGATTCCTGAGGTTCCATTCTGATGTCATTTAACTTTATTACAACGTTATGAAGATCATACCTGTGAAAAGATTGTTGTAATTCCCTGGTGAGTTGTTCAAACGAGTGGATGGAAGCTTCCGGCAATGTGCAGCACCATTTCTTAGCATGACCTTCGAGAGTGAGGAAGAAAAGCAAACAAATGAAACCTTCATTTTCAATTTTTTAGCACTCACCAAAGTCATAGAAATCTAAAAGGTGTTGGGTTATAGGTACCCCATTTTCACCATCGAATTTTAACTGGGACAAGTGATACATAAGTTTATCGGGGATGAAGTACCCAGGTTCATAAAACTCTGACAAACATCTCGGGAGAATGATTTGGGAACGAGCCATTACAGATATGAGATTAACTGCAGGCTCTAAGGGCTCAACTTGTCATCCAGCCCCCCTTCTGTTAAACATATGGTTGGAGGTTCGGGCCCTCCTTCTAGCGCCAATTCTGTTGACGGGAAAATCTGTCCAGCCAACAGTAGGGGATCTCCCCGGTATAAAGTCCCAATTAGACCTTGAACCGTTTGGAGTAGCGATCCCGTCCGGGGTTTGGGTCCGGCTACCGCTTAAGATGCCTTCCCCTTCGGTCTCAAAAGAACCTGATTGAACCTGTGGACACACACTTATTCACATGATACAGAATACATGATTGATGCATCAAACACGAATAGAACACTATGCGTAGCAAGGCAATGAATAAAACATGTACGCCCAAGGAGGTGTCGTTAGCAACACATCTTTGGGGTAATGCTTGTAAGGTATTCTGACCACAATAGAAATATTTCTTTATGGCGAGATATCCCTTTACTTTCTGAAAGATAAAACGAAATGCTAATAAAATAGTTCATTAACATTCATTAAGAGAGCAAATGGTAAACTGAACATCATCAACACAAACACATATAGCCATGATGCATAAATGATGTTATTAAGAGTGCAACTTCATTAATCAAAAGATGTTTTGAAACTGTATAAGAAAATACACATAGTGTTTGCACAGAAAAACACATCATCCAACAAAGGGGTTTTAACAAGTATCTGTATTCATATGCACAAGAGTATGATCTTTCAATACAACCTATGTAGCTCTTGAGTCTCCAAAAGAAAAAGCCTTTTAATAATTTCCCGGAGGAAGTATTTATAGGGCAAAGCTTGCCCTCTGGGGTCCCTGACTTTTCAGCTTCCCGACGGTTTGGCTTCCTTGTGACCCAGTCTTTTCTGTGACTTGCGACCTAAGCCGTTGTTGCGACCTGCGACCTAGTCGTTGGGTCGCTGGGTTGTGCTGTCGGGCATTTACCAAGGGGTGTGACTTAGAGACCTGGCGACCTCTGCGACTTGCGACCTGGGGCAATGTGCGACCTGCGACCTCAGCGAATATGTGACTTGCGACCTCGGCAGAATTGCGACCTGCGACCTCAACGACTTGCGACTCGGGGCAATGTGCGACCTGCGACCTCCGTGGATCTGCGACCTGCGACCTAGGAAAATGTGCGACCTGCGACCTACCTAGGTTATGCGACCTTGCGACCTAGTCGCTGGGTCGCTGGGTCGCGCCATCGGGCTTTTGACAGGGAGTGCGACTTACCGACCTGGCGACCTCTGCGACTTGTTTTCAGAAGGTCCCCTTGTTTGCTGAGGAAAACTCTGGCTCGTTATGCAGACTGAAAGGTTCTTCCTGAAATAAAATAACGTAGGTCACATATCTCCATGATTGAAAAAATAACAATGCTAAAGGGATTTTAATTAATTTGCAAGAGCGAAGAACAATAAATTAAGACCCCTGGGTGGCCAAGAAAACCAGCATAATATCCTTTCTCAATCAGAGGATGAGATGATAAACTTCAGCAGTCTTCCTTGCGTTCTCCTGTTGTTTCTCAATATGCAAAGCCATTGTTTGATCCCTCGCAAACATAGCCAACAGTAAAATGGAGCCAGACCTGAACCTTCTGCATTCGCGTCCACTTGTACATTGCCATCGTAGATCTGTTTATGAGGCCTGGCTTCATGTTTAAACGCAGCTCTGACCACTTGTCATATATCTGCTCCTAAGCCTTCATCAGATGTCGATTATTCAATTTGGTCACTTTCAATCCCAAGGCATTTCGGAGTCTCATTGCCTGTAGCAAAATATCTTTGGCGTCCACATTTCTAGAATTAACCATTCACACTGTTGAGTACCTATAATATCCTCTCAAATGTAGATGCTCCCCACGTATCATTTCAATGACCACCTCCACCTGAGGGTTGTTTATCTGGAACGACGGTAGATGAGACTGGATGAACTCTCTTATTCCACGACAACTTCCTCCCCAATCGCAATACCTTACAACAAGTTTCTTAAGCTGCCATATACTGTTATGAGCCATAATTGCATACTCCTCATTGTACTGATCTGTCGGATATTGGACCACGTCTCCTCTACTTCCTCTAACGATGAAATCACTTGAAACACAGATATGAGACAACTCGTTAAATAATCTCACAGGAAGAAGTACTAAAGGGCAATTTTGGGGGGAAAACAACGGCCTGAGAGGCATTTGGGCTTTCAACGAACGGTTTTCTGAGATAGAAAGTGCTTGCTTTGAAAATCTGTAGATGGCTAGGTAACGAATGATACCTCACAGGCAAGACGTGGAATCTCGCATGTCCAAATTGGATCGGTTGGCTTAGGAAGCCTCACAGACAAGGCGTGGAGGAGGAGAAAAGCTGTGTAGATATTCAAAGAGGGGCGTTTGAAAGCTTTTTTCGAGATGTCGTCGAACCAGATGATAAAACCCCCCTTTGGGTTCGGGAGGTAATAGCAGCATAGCAGCACAATCACCACTGGCACATGGCAGCATGCATTGGGTATCCCATCCATATAATGCGCCACATCAGCAGCTTTTTCGGTGAATGAACACGTGGACGATCATGAATTTGCATTTCCTCATGGGGTCGCAGGTCGGAGAATTCCTTGGGTCGCAGCTCCTCATGAGCATATCATCCTGCGACCCTGCGACCTGGCACACATGCGACCCTGGGTCGCTGGGTCGCAAAACTGGCTGAGTCACAGCCTTGGGCAATCCTTGATCTGTGCGACCCTGCGACCCGTTCATCAATAATACATGATTGGCGCTTAGTGACAGTATTCTCGTTCACGCATGGGTAACATGCATCCATCTAATGAAGAATAGAGGTTCGTTCCATCCAGTTCACGCGTCAGATTTTCCATTTTGCGTAACGTCGTTTAAAATGCTTTATATCCTCATTTGGGAGCCGTCTGGTGATAACCTGGTTCAGATAATCTTCGCCCTTGTAAGAAGCGATTTAAATTTTCTTCGACTTTAGTTAAACCACGTTCGAAAAGACACCACAATTAATCGTGAGCCAATGGTTCTCTCGCGCAAGCTTACTAACAGTCTCAAGAAAACGTGGTGCGCAGAGAAATACACGTGAAACCGCAACTGTCGAAATCGTGGTGCGCAGAGATAAACACGACCTCCTCAACGAAACCGTTGCTCCACATTGCTCACAATATAGCTATAGATATTCTTTATTCATACCACAGTCATCAGAGCATTGCCACGATGGATTTGTCGTGATGTCCCGCTCCGCATTTTTAAACATAGACTTTGAGCATTATATATTTGCTAACCATGGTTCGCCATAGATCGAAATGTGCCATCGAATGCTTGACTTTCCATGCAACGTGTCCATTTTTTTTCTGTGCCACGTCTCCACGTAAGGCTGACCGCTACATATGCAAATTTCTCCAAACATTTGCCATAAGTTTGAAAACAGCCATCGATCCTTTAAATTCATTCGTAATGCCTTTTCTTTGTTTAGTTTATATTACTTGCTCCTCCAACGTTACAAGATTTGAAAACCGCATTACTCTCGCAGCGCTCAAAACTTGATTGTAGATTATATACCTCGCACTATGGTTGGATCACCGAATGTATTTATTTACTGTACACCATTGAGAATTTGCGCACATGCAACGTGCCATGGTTATTGTAACATACCATGCACTTCAATCTATGTTCAACCCATACGCTTGGATCATTATATCCGCCATAGATATGTTTACGCCCTATTCAAAATATGTCTTCATATGGTTCATGATCCACCACTTTATATTGTTTGGAAACTACATGGCCTTGCGCCTTGGTTTCATATACAACACAACTTAGGCCAATCGAATGTGTGCCAATTCATAATGTCTTGACATGGTTTTGCTCCACCATTTCTTATGGCTTTGAACCCATATGATTTTGCCTTGGTTAAATTGTATAAAATCATAAATTTTGCATCCACTGTGTAGCTTGGATTTAACCATAATTTCTCCTTGTCCCCAATTTTCCAGAGTTTCCCACACAGCTCAAAATGATTGCTGGTTCAGAAAAATGGCTTTTTTATAAAATTTGAACAATCTCCAAAAACAAAATGTGCTTCGCCATTACTTGACTTTGGTTTAAATGTGCAACATAACTTTTCTTCATTAAATGTGCACTCCTTATAATGTTTTCACATAGTTTTGCTGATGTTAAAGAGTCCACGGACACCCTTGCCTCTAGGTCCACTTACACCCAAGCCACTTTGTGTTCTTCGCCCAAAGTAAATGAGAGACCCCAGAATCAATAATATAGGTGCACATCTCAACAACTCTTGATACCAGACCATTTCCGAAACATATGTCACAGGAACATAATCATGAGGACCAATACCCAACGCTTATTGTGCGTCTTCCAACTTCTGCTCAAAGGATTCAACACCTCCAATATTAAAAGAATACTTATGTTGGCTGCCACCCTCAGAGGAGGTCCGTCTGACATATCTCTCTACATCACTGCTTTCGCTTTGGGTAGAATCATTTGGTGGATTTCGAACATAACTTTAGCTAGAGATTCGTTTGAAACCACAGTATTGTCGACAAACCCAGGTTCCTTAATATCATCAGATGCAAGAGGCTAAATCTTATTTCTCTCGGTGCCATGAAAATCATTGATGAGTTGATCAGTCGTGGGATGGACCTGTATAATCAACATAACATTAATTAGTTCACAGTTATTCTTTGTGAATGCTGCCCCTAGATAAAACGTATGAGATTAACGAGTTTAAAATACGCATTCAGTCAACATGCTTAATGACCCACGGCGAGAGGGTCTTTAATTGTCAATACACAAAAGGGTTTCCATTCAAATGTACACATGGAAATTTCCTGGCGCAACTGCGGTAAGAACGTTCGAGCATACGCTAGATGACCGCTCCCACATATGGCGTGATTGCAACAAATGCATCTGATCATGATGGTGAGACAACTTATGAGGGGTTGGGGATAGGTCGTTGGGATGTCACTGACTGCAGGTTCGGTGAAAGACCTTTAACGAATAAGCGAGCATAGGGGGACCCGAAATTTTAAATATACCCAAAATTTTGGGTGGTGTTGTAGCGGCTACAACAGGGGGCTACTTCCCATCCTTTTACTTATCTGTTTCACCCATCACAATGAAGAGGTGTCAACCAACCCCTGTCTTACCCCCCCCCCCCCTTGCTTTGCACATGCGGCTATTCATGGAAAGAATATAACACATACTAAATGTTATCCCTCTTGTTGTTTTATTTCCACAAGAGGCCACATGAGAGATTATTAATTGGTCTAGCCATGAAATTCCCATTGTTTGTAACACCAAGAGAAGTTCTTAGTGCTCACAGACTTCATCAATGCATCTACATCATTCTTTAAAGTGTCCACCTTTACCAGAAACACCTTTGTTTCCTCAACCATATCTCTCGCAAAGTGATACTAAACATGAATTTGCTTTGTATTTAAATAATAAGAAAGGTCCTTAGCCAATAAAATTGCACTTTGGCTAGCAAATTATATTCTTATAACTCACTGCACCAACCCCATACCTGAACACAATCTCTGCAACCAAATTTTTTCCTTTCTTGGATGAGTGGTTGTCATGTATTCTACCTCTATAATTTAAAGATCCACTATAGAATGTCTTTTTCTCATCCAACTGACTACACCTCCAAATAGGCTAAACACCTACCCACTTGTAAATATTCTTTGATCCAGATCTCCAGTCGAGCATGCATGAAAAAATCCATGGATGTCCAAAACTATGTCAAATTATGATCTTCCTTGGTAGCACATACCATAATCACTAGTGCCACGCAAATACCTGAAAATCTGCTTCACTGTTGTCCAATGCTCCTTCCCTTGTTTTGACAAAAACCTGCTCAATACTCCCAATGCATGTGCAATTTCCAGTCTAGTAGAAAGTATTTCATACATCAGGCTACCCACTGCACTTGCATATGGAACATGGGACATGTCCTATACCTCTTCTGGTGTCTTAGGACACTATTCAAGAGAGAAATTTAGCCCTGTAGGAATAGGAACCTTCACCGATTTACTATTCTGCATATCAAAACTCTGTAATATTGTCTCAACATACTTCCTCTTATTTAACCATAGCTTCCTCTTTTCCTGATATCATTTAATTTCCATGCCCGAAAGACATTTGGCAGCACCAATATCCTTCATGTCAAATTTGGAGGACAATTGGGTCTTCACATCTTGGATAATTTCTTTGTCATTTCCAATCAACATAATGTCATCAACATTCAAGACCAAGTAGTTAACACGGTCACTAATTAATTTGAAATACACATAGTGATATTCTTTGCTTCTAGTGAAGACAAGTCCCCATAGATATGTATGAAATTTCTGATACCCACATCCTTGGTGGTTGTTTTAACCCATACATAGGCTTTTTTAACCTACATACCATTTGTTTCTTACCCTTCACCACAAAACCTTTAGGTTGTTTCATGTAGATCTCTTCTTCCAAATCCCCCTAAAGGAATGTCGTCTTCACATCCATCTGTTCTACCTCAAAATCAAAAGCAATAACAACAGATAAAAGTAATATAATAGAAGTTAACTTGGAAACAAGAGAAAAAAAATCACCAAAATCAATTCCTGACACCTCAGAATAACCTTTTGCTACCAACCAAGTTTTTTATTTCTCCACCTTACGTTCTACATTCATCTTCTTCTGAAACACCCACTTTATTCCAATGGGTTTTCTTCCAGCCAGCAACTCCACCAGATCCAAAGCCTCAATTTTGTGCAAGGATTCCATTTCATCAACCATGCCTTCCTTCCAGACTTTTCCATCCTCTGAATCCACTGCCTCCCTGAGAGTTCTGGGACCATCATCAATGATAGATAAAGAAAATTTTGAACAAAAAGATGATGGACTATACCTTTTTGTCTTCCTTCTTTCTCAATCTAATCCTCTCAAAGATGTAGTTTGTGGTTGATGCCCTTCTAAATCTTGTTGTGTTGTATAATATAATATGATTCCTCCTTTATCTCAAACTATATCTTCTTAGGTTCCTTTGGTAGTAATTCATGTTTAAAAACATCTTTCACCTCTCTAAACACCACATCTCGATTGTACACAACCCTCCTTGTTTCTGGGTTCAAAATCTTATAACCTTTTAAACCATTCGTATACCCAATAAATATGCATCTTTGAGATTTACTATCCAAATTGGTTATTTTCTCCTTTGGCACATGTACATATGAATCATAAGAAAATACCCTCAGATGTGAAAGATAGGGTTTATTACCAGTCCAAACCTCATGTGCAACCTTATCATCTAATGCTTATGAAGGTGATCTATTAACTAGGTAGCATGCAGTCTCCACTACCTCTACCCAGAATTATTTTCCTAACCTGGTACCACTGACCATACATCTTGCCTTTTCCATCAACGTCATGTTCATTATTTCTGGAACTCTATTTTGTTTAGGTATGTCTGGAGTAGTATTCTACCATCCTATACCACACTTCTTACAGAACTCTTCAAATTCCTTATTACATAACTCTCCACCATTATCTGTCCTCAACACTTTTATCTTCTTCTTTTTCTGGTTTTCCACCAGATCCTTAAATTCTTTAAATCTGCTAAAGACTTCAGATTTATTCCTAGGAAATATATCCATGTATTCCTTAAGTAGTCATGTATCAATGACACATACTACACAGAGTTATCAAGTGATGGAACCAACGCATGTCCAAACACATCACTCTCTAAAATATCTAACATCCCTTTCTCACTATTAGCACCAAAGGGGAAAGTCACCCAATTCTACTTCCCATATACACAATGTTCACATAAATCAAAATACAAAGAGAAATTCGACATACCTTTCACCATACCATTACCATGAGCTATTCGAAGGCCTTACTCTCCAATATGTCCAAGCCTTTAATGCCATAGCATGGTCTTTTCTCCAGAGACCACTAGGCTTTCTGCTCCATTTTCAGGAGCCGCAAAACTGTTGCACCCATCGATAACATTGTTACCCATAAACTTGTACAAAGTTCCAATCCAAACTCCCTACATCAATACCAGTGATCCCTGAACCATCTTTCAGGTATCTTTCTCAAACATTTTTTTACACCCAAATCATCCATCTTTCTTACAAAAATAAATTTTCTAGCCAATGTAGGAATATGCAGAACACCAGGAAGTGTTCTAATCCTTCCACCTTGCAACTTCAACTTCAATTTTTCGCGTCTGATGATTTTGGTCTTCCTGTCATCCCCTAGGAAGACATCACCACCATCATATTTCGCATACTCACAGAACCACTATCTATGGGGAGTGAAGTGAAAGGATACACCTGAGTCAATCCACCATGCCACATGATCTACATGAGTACTTGAAGAAAAATTCAAGTAAACATTCCCACCTTCATCTAATGTGGTTTTTCCCTCGCAAAAGAAGAATATTCAGATCCCATTCCTTTCTCAAGATCTTTAGATCTACAATCATTTTTGAAGTGTCCTCCTTTCCAAATTTTTGAGCACACCTTTACAAGATTTCCTAGATATTTAGATATCCCCATAGATTATATCTCCCACTCATGGACTTATTTTTGTTTCTTTTATGGGATCATCCTCATATAGACAAGCCATCTCCATTCTGGCCCTCCATATTTTTTCATCCCATTTCCTACGATAGCAAGGATGAGACAATTTCATAAAACTTCAAGGTAGTTGTATTGTTACCTACTACAATGACCAAAATATCCCACGAATCTCATAGAGAAGACAAAAAATTGACGCACTTATCTTCATCTAAAATTTTAATATGAATATATAAAAATTGACTTAACATAGTATTAAAGGCATTCATATTCTCTATCATTGAGTCACAATCCTTCATCCTAAGGTTATACACCTTTTTCCATAGGAATAGTTTGTTCACCAAAGACTTAGATTGATACAAAGTCCCTAAATTGTCCCAAAAACACTTTCTCGTAGTTTCCCCATATACATTCAACGATATGAAATATGGGATACACAACCATATTGTGCTCTTTGTTTTCTATTCCAAATTTGCCCAACCTTCATATAACATTGCCGTTTTTTTATTACAAGGATCTACCACGATCCATTAATCTTTATCCACCAACAAATCCTCCATATTCAGCATCCAAAACTCAAAACTTTGACCATTAAATTTCTCGATCTCTAAATTTTCACTACTCTCCATCTTCATTCATAAAAGAATCGATCTTGTAGATATCCCACTAAATAGGGTCTACCACAGGCTTGAGAAAAACCCCTTCAGGAGAAAAGGCATCAGCTTGAAGCCAATACAAATATGATACCAAATGTAGGTTTTAACCCTGTACAGAAATTACCTACAAACAAATTCTTAAAAATAGAAAATTAACAATGGAAAGAACATAAACATGAAACACATATACATAGAAATTTTCCCATGGATCCCAAAACCAGAACTACCAGATTCATTTTTCATTATTTTCCTTTCAATTTCACAACACATATATACATCCCGAAGCATTCATAAACCCCAATACATTAACCCTCGATTAAAACATAACCATAATTCCCTTGACCGAATCTACATAATTCCATGGACAAAAAACCATCATACCCAAAACCATGTGCAAAACCCATGCAGAAAACCATAGGTAATTATGCTCACCTAATATAGGGTCGAAAAAAAAAAATTCCTGGGGAACTGCCCCAGACCGCATATAGGGAGGCTACCACCCCACTACAAAACCCCCAATAAGGGGGGATGCGCCCCCCCTCCAACCCTCCTGTTGTGCCCGGTGCAACAAAGGGTGCCCTCTCTTACCCCCCACTTCTTGCACACGAATAGTCGTGGAAAGAATATAACACAACCAACAACTTCAATGAAATAGGAATTGGATACACATGTTTCAAAATTCCCTTTATGCTATATACAAATCATCAAGGACATATGCTTAAACGAAATGAATGGGTTGGCAACAAGGTATCTCTATATTGGGAAAATATGTTAGAATAGGTTATTCACCATGTTTAGATTATACACGCTTGAATGTGTCAACGACTATTTTAGGATTGTTGGCAAACAATTCTTCATATGAGAACAATGCTTCCACAAATTTTTTGATGCTGAGTACAAATGATAGAAAGAACAGAAAGAAATGATAGTGGAAAATTTCATATAATAGTTTGTCTTACACATAATTTTATATCTCTAACTTTAGAATAAAAATGATCAGTATGCAATGAAATTCAGAATAAAAGAGAGCATAATTACTGATTTTAAATATAATTCACAACACTATAACATTATATACCAACAGCTTCATTACTCAATTCTGAGAGAAGAACATAACAAAAGATGCCACAAGACAAACTAATCATACCCAACAATTTCTAGAAACTTATAAAAATTTAATTCATGAGCATATGAAAGTAACGTATGAAATTGTAGTGCGTGTGAGGTCCAAAAATCTGAAACCGCATCATGTCTCATTTCTCTTCCTTATATTTCTTCTCCTTGGGCCTAACTATTTCAATCAGTTTTTTAGAATTGATTCTTGACATGGTTACAAAACTAATTTGTTTGACAATTACGTAATTGGTTCTTTATTTTTACAAAAAGGTTTTTTGAAATCATATATTTTTAATATTATATATATATAACGTTAAATATAACCTTTTTTTTTAAACAAAATTTGACCATTCAAAACTTATACGTACATGTATTTTTTCTAGAGAAGGGATTTTTAAATCAAAACGAAAAGGTGCAAGGTCCATGAAAAGCATACATTTTTTGGAGATGATAAAACCATCTACAGTACCACCCTTACAGATTTTAAAAATTCGATAGGTTGCTTCTGTAATACTTTGTGGTCGTCGATTTGTTGATGAGTAGTATGAGAAAAACTATTTACAAGGGCACTTCAGTTTGTAAACTTTGTGCAGTTTATGTTGCTGGATCTCTGTTAGATTGGGCACGAGATTTTTAGACCATTGATTCGTCTTAGCTATCAACTCCTTCCTTCGAGGCTGAACTGCAATAACATTCTAATGATTGGGAGCATAGCCTCAACTTTTCCAGTTTCAAGAAATGTTAAAATAACATTCTTCATATATGTCATATCCACACCATCACGCTTCTCGACCCTATCCATGTCATTGTCGATGGTGTGAAGATAGGCATATTTGATAAGAGGAATTCACATTCATACAAACATTTTTATCTTGAGAAACCCTCCTGTAATTATAAAGAGACTGGAGAACCTTAGACAACGGTGGAGCTGATATCATCGCCTTTAGATATTCAATTTTATCTTAAATATATGCAATTATATTTTTAATCATGTTAACCTCATCATCCACGACACTTGTAGCTAGTGTACCATTATGGAGATCTTTCTCAGGAACACTATTCTTCTGTGCATCTTTGCGAGAAATTTCGCCTTTAGATGTCTCTGTTTCATTTGTGATTTTTTGCATACATGATGCACATAATAATTATGCATGTAGGTGATAATAAATATCCTGGGGATGGACTCTTGCTATTCTGAGAAAAACGAGCTTTCCATGAGCTTCCTTAAGCCTTTGCAGTGAAAGGAATATTTGAGGTATCTATGACATCCAAACCCACTGGTGCATCTGATCCAAGTGCTTATCAAATATTTTCCCCACAGGTTCATTTTTAGTGTCAAAGCTCAGCAATTACAGAACACACGCTTAGTGACTTCTAGCATTTGAACCCCATATTTAATACCTTGAAGAAAACAACATATTGCATGTTCTAGGAGTGCTCTTCATTTTCCTCATTATCAGCCTCGTCACAACAAATGTCACAGCTTATCCATCCAAATCCTTAAAGACACTAATTGCATGTGAATATGAACAATCAACACTATTACCTTAATTTCTACAAAATTTCTTCTTTAAGGCAGAAAATATCTTCCAAGAATCGATCTAGAAAATATCCCAAATCAACACTATTAATCAAATTAATCCCATTTGTTACTAGAAAATATCCCAAATCAACACTATTAATCAAATTAATCCCATTTGTTACTTCATGCCTCATTTCTAAGGAAAAATTTGCTTGATCTCTTATTTTCAGGAATGTTTCTTGAACTTCCATTATTGAATAGCTATCCATTTTGTTCTGCACAGTTAGGCAGACATCATAATGTTCTTGCTTACGGACAACATGAGCAAGATTTTTAACATTACATGCCTTGCCACGATATGAAAGTCGATGAAGATGAGAGTTTGTATTTGAAAAATGTTTAAATGAATAGTAGATATCTATCTCCACTCATATGGGATTTGTAAAGTTTCCATCAATTTCATATTTTTATTACCATTAATGAAAAAAAAAATATAGTCTACACCATTCACAATCTCTGAAAAGGGTTCAACATTACTTATTCCATTCAGAGATGTTGTGCCACTTGTTTCTATTTTCAAACTTCTGAAAGGCTCTCTAAGTTCAGTAAATTCAAACAATAGCTCAAGATGTTTCTCCTTCTCCTCAATTAAAATCTCATAGAGTTGGCCTCCCTTTGTATGGTTATTTTAGCTAGAAAAAATACGTTACAACATGATCCAATCTTTTGGGTAGGCTTCGGCTTAAAAAGGGCTTCGGAGTTCTTGTGTCATCCTTGGTTTCTCTATATCATAGAGGGAGTATAATTCTTTGGGAGAAGCATGTTTTGTTTACTTCAAGTTCCGCTAGTGGAGCAAGTGGTTCATCATGTTGTATGTATGAATGGAACTTTCACTTATAATAAAATAAGAGCCAGCACATATTCAAGCATATATTGTAAATGTAGTAGGATTATTCTTGTTATATTTGTGATGTATGTTGTTCAATTTACACATATGCGTATGAACTATTTCATTTGCATTTGTACGAATCTTGTTGAATGTGTGTTTATGTTTTAACCCATCACATTTAGCTAGCTTGTGGACTAATCTACATGTTATTTTGTGTGATGCCTTTCGTCTCATGTGTTCCTTTCAAGTTGTGTACTATTACACGATTCCAAGAAGTGCACTTCTTTTTCCCTTCGCATGTTAGAACCACTCATGCATCATATTGACTTTCTGTAGGGTTATAAACTTGCTTTAACCAAATACATTGTGCATCACTTTATGCATTTTTCAATTCAAGGCATATCATTAAACACCCCACTGTTGAGACTCCTACTCCAAACAGTGTGAGGCCTAGTTGGGACTTCATATCAAGGAGCTCCCCTTAATGTTGATGGGTCCAACACCATCAATAGGTCCAATAGACCATATTAGTATTAGTGGACGTTAATTATCATCATCATCATCATAAAAAAAAAATTACAAATTTAAAATAAATATAAATTAATTTAATAAATACAAATTCAAAATATATTAATTTAATCTTTAATATAAATTAAAAAAAAGTTGTTTTTATAATTTAAATTTTTAAATAATGTGAGCAATAATTTATTTATTTTTTAAGGTAAAGCCACACACTTTGCCTTGTGATGATAGATATTTAAATATAGTGGTAGTATTTCTGGTTAAGAATTATTAAATTTTACATTTCAAATATAAAGGGAATAATTTTTATCTCTATCACCCAAATTCAATTCCCTTTACATGATGATGAGGAATATTGTAGTGATGACTACATGTCTATAAATATGGATGAGGAATATTGTAGTAATGACTACATGCCTATGGATATGGTTATATAATTATGTAGAGAAGATAATTTCAAAAAAAAAAAAATCCAGTAAAATTATAAATTTAATGCTATATCCGTTAGAATATTAGTGACTCTAATATTTCCATGGACTCTTTTGAAATGTTTTCGAAGACTATGTTAGGAATAGTATGGAAAACATAATTCAATGTCTTCATAATTTATGTAAGTCTCTATGTCTGAAATCCATTGAGCCATGCTCAAAACATTGTGGAAAACACAATTCAATGTCTTCATAATTTATATAATCCTCTATGTTTCATTGGTACATGTCACAATGTTTTATTAGTTGAGTTAGAAATATTTTTTTTGTGTTTACACTTTGATGTGAATATTGTTTATGCGCTAAATTCTGATGGGTGTTTAAATGGATTAAAGTATATTAATATGGAAATGGTTTATGATATATTTTTAAGAAAAAATATAATAAATATTCAATGTATATATCTTGTGTTTTGTGTATCATATTTTTGAAGGTAAGATAGCAATTGTTGGTATCAGGCTATTCCTTAATATAGACTCATTTAAGAGCATTAAAAAGTTAATATTTTTCTAGAGTGTCAACATGTCAATTTACAAGACTTGAACCTGGGTGGGTAAGATGACGATAACAAATATTCTGCACAACCATCCAAGCTAAACTAAATTGACTAAAGTTTGTGCATTGGGTACTGCCCGGGGAAGAAATTCAACCTTCCTCTCAGCCTGAAGGAAGGAGAGAGATTTCTAGTTGCGCCGAGAGGCGCATTCTACAGCCCAGTATGACCCCGATGTGTAAGTATGTCAGAAGCCAAAAAAAATGTCGACTTGAACAATATCTTACATAAACATATAAATGAACAATTAAAAATTTATTAAAAATAAATTTAAACGATATAAACTTAAAATATGAAGAGTTTACTAACACTCAAAAAAGAGATATGGTAAATAAATAAAATATGGTAAATAAGTAAAAATATAAATAAACCATAGGTATGGTAAATAAATAAAACCTCTTTTTATATTACTTAGGAGGTATGGTAATTAAATAAAAATATAAATAAACTAGAGGCATGGTAAATAAATAAAACCAAATTTTATATTTACTCAAAACATGTTTTATTTAGGTGAAGCCTATGGGACAAATTATTATTAATACCATGGGCCAAATACCATGGGAAAAATTATTAATAATACAATGGGCAAATACCATGGGCCAAATAATATATTTATAAAATATGTATGGTAAATAAGAAAATATAAAAGAGGTATAAAGAGGTAAGGTAAATAAATAAAAATATATCAAATATGATTAGAAATCAAGATCTAATTATATATGAAGTATAAGGGTCAAATACCATGGACCAAATTATTATTAATACCATGCAAAAAAAAACATTATTAACCCTAACATTAATATTAAAATATTAATATTATTAAATTTAATATTTTTAGATTAATAGAATATTAAATTTATTATATTGTAATATATATTAATATATCATGATATATGATAGAGGTGGAGAAATAGGGGGAGTGACAAGGGAGATATCGAGATAAATTGAAGGAAAAGGGAGAAGAGGAATGAAGAGAGAGAGAATGAGAAGAGTGAGAGAGTTAGAGAAGGGTAAGAGAGGGAGAGGGAGACATAAAGATGGAGGTGGGAGAGAGATAAGGAGAGAGGGAGGGAGAAGGAGAGAGGATTGGAGGGTAGAGAGTGAGAGAGAGAGAAAGAAGGGGGAAGGGAGAGGGAGGTAGGAGAGAAAGGGAGAGAGAGAAAGGATGAGAGATGGAGGAGAGAAGGAGGGATAGAGAGATGGAGCTGGAGGCGGAGCGAGGAAAGGAAGAAGAAATACATAGAGAGGGAGTGACAAGGGAGAGATG
The DNA here is from genome assembly GCA_034641835.2 of Pinus albicaulis. Lineage (NCBI taxonomy): Eukaryota > Viridiplantae > Streptophyta > Pinopsida > Pinales > Pinaceae > Pinus > Pinus albicaulis. The sequence continues at coordinate 704,003,191 of CM076575.1, forward strand.
GAGAGAGAGTGTGTATGCTTATGAGTGGGATAAAGATACATAGGATTGATGGAGAGAAGGGGGAGAGAAAGAGAAAGGAGGAGTGATGGAAACAAGAGGGGAGAGAAGGATAAAGGGATAGAAATAGTAAGATAGTTGGAGAGTGAGATAGATTGATGGAGGAAGAGAGAGGATTGGAGGACAGAGAGAGAGAAAAGGAAAGAGAGTTGGGGGGTCAAATCGAAGGAGGTGAGAGAGGAATGATGAGAGAGAGGAAGAGCGTGATGGGGGAAGAGAGGATTGTAGGAGAGAGAGAGAGAGAGAGAGAGAGAGAGAGAGATCGGGGAAGATAAAGGGAGGTAGGAGATAAAGGGAGAGAGAGGAAGGAAAAGGGAGGGGACTTGAAAGAGAGGAGGAGAGAGGGAGGGATAGAAATATGGATTTGGAGGGGGAGAGAGGGAGGGATTGAGAGATGGAGAGAGAGAGAGATGGGGGAAGAGAAAGGGAGAGAGAGGAAGGAAGGGAGAGGGGACTTGAAAGAGAGGAGGAGAGAGAGAGGGATAGAAATATGGATTTGGAGGGGGAGAGAGGGAGGGATTCAGAGATGGAGCTGGATGCGGAGAGAGGGAGGGAAGAATAAATACATAGAGAGTGAGTAGTGGAGAGAGAGGGGGAGTGACAAGGGAGAGATGAAGAGAGAGTGTGTATGTTTTGGGGTGAGATAAAGAGACAAATAAGGAGATATGGAGAGAAGGGGGGAAGAGAAGGAGAGAGAGAGGAATATGGTAACAAAGATGGAAGGTGAAGATAGAGAGAGAGAGGGGGGGGAGAAAAAGTAACAAAGAGAGTGAAGAGAGGTATGGAAAGAGCTATGAATATGGAGAGGGAGAGAGGGGGAGGTAAGAATAAATACATAGAGGGTGAAAGGTGGAGAGAGAGAGAGAGGGAGTGATAAAGAATATGGAGAGAGAGGGAGAGAGGGTAGCAAGAAGGAAGAGAGAGAGAAAGGGAGAGAGATAGAGAGAGAGAGGAGGAGGAGGAGGGAGTGATAGATAGATAGATAGATTGGAGAAAGAGATTTTATGTTTTGGAGTTGATATAGAGAGATAGAGTGAGATATAGATATAGATGTAAGGTGAAGAGAAAAAAATATAGATGGAGAGAAGGAGGGAGGGACAAGGAAATTGATAGATATGGAGTGAGAGAGAGTGTGTGTATGGTGGGGTGAGATAAAGAGAAAAATAAGGAGAGATGGATGGATATATAGATATATATGGGGGAGAGAGGGAAGAAGGTTTCCTGCAATAGATGCATTGATTTTAGTGTAGATGGTGATTTCTAATCCTATTTGATTTCTTGCACTAGATGAGTTAATTTTGGTGTAGATGTTGATTTCTAATGATATTTGATTACTTACACTAGATGGATTGATTTTAATGTAGATGATTTCTAATCCTATTTGATTGCTTGCACTAAATGCATTAATTTCAGTGTAGATGATGATTTCTAATCCTATTTGAATGATTTCACTCGATGCATTAATTTTAATGTAGATTTTAATTTTTGGTTATATTTGATTTCTTTCACTAGATGAATTGATTTTAATGTAGATTATTTTTAATCCTATTTGATTGCTTGCACTGAATGGATTGATTTCAATGTAGATGGTGATTTCTAATCCTATTTGATTACTTTCACTAAATGCCTTGATTTCAGTGTAGATGGTGATTTCTAATCTTATTTGATTGCTTGCACTAGATGCATTAATTTCAATGTAGATGTTGATTTATAATTATATTTGATTGCTTGCACTAAATTCATTGATTTAAATGTAGACGATTTAACTAAATGCATTGATTTAAATGTAGATGATTTATAATACTATTTGATTCCTTGCACTAAATGCATTTTTTTAAGTGTAAATGGTGATTTCCAATCCTATTTGATTGCATGCACTAGATGCATTGATTTCAGTGTAAATGTTGGCTTTAAATCATATTTTCCTACTTGCACTAGACTCATTTATTTGAGTGTAGATGTTGATTTATAATCATATTTCATTACTTTCATTAGATGCATTGATTTTAGTGTAGATGTTTTTTTTCTATCATTATTTGATTTCTTGCATTAGTTTCATTGATTTTAGTGTATATGTTGATTTCTAATTTGATGTAATTGGATGTATGATGGTAAATTAATTTTAAAGTCATTGGATTAATAGTGTGTGTGCAATGATTTCAGTGTAAGAACAAAAAATTATTGATAATGTACATTGATTTTTGTGTTATAGTAATTAAACCTATTAATATTGGAGAGCAAGAGAGACAAGGTATGATGTTTACTACAACAGCTCGAGCTAAATATTGAAATGGTTTACGATTCCAAATGTCCTTTTCAAATAACCAATATGAAAATATGACAAAACTAACATGGGTGAAAATAAGAATAGTAGAAGAAAACAGTTCAAAATCGATCACAATGAAGACTATTCGTAATTGACTACGTTCTTATTATTCACAGTTTCTATCATTCAATATTATTACATTGTCACTTTGCATTCAAAATTTTATTTCATCATTAAAATTATTTTACAATATTTATCTCAACAAACTGAGGTAACTAATCAAATTTAAAATTAAAATGACTCAATAAATCTCAAACATATTTAACATATTTAAAATGGTTATGTTAATATTAGATGTATTTACATATTATTGATAAAATTAAGCATATGTTCCTCATATTATCGATAGATTTTCCTTGGTTGCACACGACTGAAACCAGCCTAGATTCATCTTAACTCCGGATCTATCAAGCGCCGAGAGGGATCAAATCTATCGAGGTGAAAACCTTTCCTCAAGTTTTGCACTCAAAAAAAAGGTTTTCACCTCGAGAGATTTGATCCCTCTCGGCGCTTGATAGATCCGGAGATAAGATGGATCTAGGCTGGTACTAAGTCAACACTATATATAGACTCACTTAAGAGTATTACAAAGTTACTCTATTAGAAAACATCAACATGTCAACTTATTAGAGATTCACCTCATTACGAAG